>OV839567.1:92881579-93106806 GCA_929447395.1 Epistrophe grossulariae
ATATCCACTTGCATTTAAGGTGTGCCTTTCTGCAAATTTTGTTTCCCAGTTTCAGCGAAATGCCACTCAAAGTTGACGGCAAGGACTTGTTTTCCAGTTTGTTCTTCAAAATTCTGTACTATTACGCTAAAGTCCTTGGAATGGCATTTTTTTCAATAACAAATACTGGACGCTTGAAATTTTCCTCAACAGTTTATTCCTGTTCAATTACCTTCAGGATAATTACCCTGATTAGTTACTCAACGATTTTACCAAAAATTTACATTGAACTTCAAAACGTACATCCTTTTTATATTCGTGTTATATATTTTATTAACTATTTATCGATTGCAATTTATTCTACGGTGTGTGTACTTTATCAAATTTTCTATTATGAAAAGTTTATCCATTTGATGAATAAAGCAAGAAGAATTTTAACTCGTCTAACAATTAATTCGAGAGATCTTAATTTGTGCGGTTCTGAATTTTATATAATAATGTTCGTTCGTCTAGTTAGCCATTTAGGTGGATTCTTGACTATTCTGAGAGTTTTGATAAACGCAATTAAAGAGAACGATTTTATGGACTTCATAAACTGCATTGTTGGCAATTATGTTTGGTTGGGATGTGTTCTGGTATTGGATTTCATCTTCTTGGTTTATCTTATATCAGCAGGAATCTACCTGAATATCGGAAATCGTATGATATTATTAGCGAAATTAATTGAGAACATGGAAACTCAAAGAATGCCAAAATTTCATCGGACTAGAATGTTACGAAAATTTTCAAAGGAACTAAACATTTGCTCAGGATTGTATTTGGAAATATTTAAAGTTCTACTCGAATTCAATAATTTCTTTCAAATTCATATGTTTTATTTATTTTTTATTGAACTGATTGGAGCCATTTCCAATATTCATCACATTTTTCTGGCTCATTTGCTTTCGAAAGAAATATTGTGGCCTGCAGTGATATACTGTTTTATTAATATTACCGATTTGGGGTTTTTAACGCTATTGATTGACTTAACAACAAGGAGATCCAGAATTCCACAATATCTTAATTTGGATTGTTCAGTTTCAGATAGAAATAGTAATTGGAGCAAAAATGTGAGTACCTACAGTATTTTATTTATTTAAATGAGAATTTATTAATTGTTTCCTTTGCAGGTGGAGATATTTTTGATGCAATTACATTTACATGATTTTCAATTAGATGTTTTTGGACTATTTGAGTTGAATAATGAAATATTATTGGGTGTGTTTTCAGTTCTAGTAACTTATTTGACTATTTTGATTGAATTTTCCATGCAAGGATGTTTCAAGAATTCAACAGTTGAAAAATATGATTCTTAAATTTTAAATAATTACAGCACAAATAAATACAAAACTCTTTTAAGTAAATATTCAGTCACAAGAATTTTTTTTTATTTATAGATGAAAATAAAACTGAATAGGAACATAAGCAAACATAGTTGGAAACTCTTCACATCTCCAAACAAAAATTACATATATATGCCAATGCATATACAACAACAAAACCTAGATTTGGCATATAAGGTATATACCTTATAAGGTAAACCTTATAAGGTAAACCTTATATTTATTTTTGTGACGCTTTTTCATCGTATGTGAGGGAAGCTCACTCAACTTTGTCCAGGATTCTTCCAAAAGAAATAAAAAAACTTTAACTTTAATTTAGTTTACAATTCTTTATATTAGCTGTGTTTTATTTTCCCCCAGAACCGAATCAGATTGGATTTCCTTACGAAAATACATGTGTTACAAAAAAACACAAGATCCAACTTTGTTTTGAATTTAGATTTCCAAATCCATTTTGAACACACCCTTTTACGGTTTTCCCACCGAAATCTACGATTTCGGCAACAAGATTTCCAAATCTCGTTGAATCGTTCACACCACACATAAGCTAGATTTTGTTTGAGGTCTCAAACAAATTTCAGTGTTGATAGAAACTAAAAAAAAAACAAGTAGGCACACATATTTCCTTTTTTTTCTCGCTTTCTGTTGAAAATATGCGCAAAACGGAATGCAATCCCACTATCTCAATACACTACACTCAATAAATGCAATCAACTCTCTTTTCATCATCTCTTTTTTATGACTGAACTGTTATACTGGAGATAAAATTGAGTAATTAAGTGTGTTTATTTCACATTCAGACCGTTCCAAAAACGATTTTGAGGAGATTTCGCAGTAATCTACTAGATTACGAAATCTGAAAAAGTATGGGAAATCTTGTTGATTTTGATGAAATTTGGTGATTTTTGTTCGAAATCTAGATTTTGATTCGGGCTATAAAATTTAGTCATATACAACTGTCTGAATGTGAAACAAACACACTTAATTACTCACTTGCCTCTTCAGTATAACAGTTCAGTCATAAAAAAAGACATGATGAAAAGAGAGTTTATTATATTTATTGAGTGTGGGATAGTGGGATTTCATTCCGTTTTGCGCATATTTTCAACATAAAGCGAGAGAAAAAAAGGAAATGTGTGTACTTGTTTTGGGAATTTTTTTTTTGAGTTTCTATCAACATTGAAATTTGATTGAAATCTCAAATAAAATCTAGTTTATGTGTGGTGTGAACGATTCGACGAGATTTGGAAATCTTGTTGCCGAAATCCGAGATTTTGGTTCGGTGTGAAAACCGTATTAATCGAAAATCGAAATCTTTTCAAGCCATTCCAGAACCTTGGTGGTCGACGGTAGTGAAAGGGTGCCTTGGTCATACAATAAAGTTATATTCTTAAAGATAAGGGTTTTTAATTGCAATTGTCACTAGAAATCGAGTAATCCCCGTGCGAAAAAAAAACTTTAAAATTTTCGGAAATTTTAGAGGATTTTCAAAAATCAAACCATTGAAATCGAAGCCATCCCATGGTGGAATTTAACTTTATGGTTTGACATATAGGAAATGAACTATAAAATTGGGATTTATTTATTTTGTGATCTGGGTGTGGGGATTTGTTGTTCATTATTATCATATATTATAAATGTAGGAAAGTAATATGTATTACACAAAGGAATAAAGGTAACAGAAACTTATATAAAAACTGCTTACCCTGTCCTTCTTCCACTTACTAAGTCCAGCTTGAAATTTAATTTGGTCGCCAAAGAAGCAGGAACTATCAAAGTTGCTGAAAAATTTGTCGACGTCTTCCGCATCTCCATATTTTCTAGTACGTCAATGGAGTTAACTCCACAAATTTTCAGCAACGAGGCCCCACAAGAGAAAAATTTGCTGAGTCTCCTCAACATCCTATTGTTCCATATTAATGATGGAAGGCATATTGTTACAGTAACATCTTCCATATTTTCACAAAATATTATTTACTGGTTTTTTAAAAACACTTACAAATATTTGCGTGCGTCTTTAACTTAAAGGAAGATAACTGAACTCATTATTGTAGAAACGGCATGAAAATAACGAAAAATAACAAACTTCAAATGTCTAAATTTAGAGACGTAGAGCTGCAAACAACACTTGCCCAAAATACTTACGCATTATCTTCTGAAATGTCAAAAATAAGCATTTACAGAGCTATACAAAAATTGGTTGTAGAGTCGAATTACTTATATTTACACATAAATACTTCGTGAAGTAAGACACTAGTACGCACGCGCATTGTGAAGTGTCAAAAAATTCTTTAACAGAGCTACAATAAAGCTAATATAAAGCTAAAAGCAGTCTATAATATTAAGCAATATAACAGCTTGATATCAACAGTAATTAATATTGCAACTCATACCTATGTATAAGAATAAAAAATATAGCTCAAGATATGAAATAAAGTTTATAACAATTTTGAAATAATTTTTTTCTTTTATACCATGGCATAAAATTTTGATTTATTCGATAAATACTCGGACGAAAACCTTTGAGACTCTTTTTTGGAAAAGGTTTTTAAAACTTATCACCTCCAAAAAATTAGAATTGTTAAACAAAAAAAAATGGCAGAAAACGTAAAACAAAATAAAAAAAATCTTAATCATGCATTGAGTTTGACAACTAAATTGACAGATAAGCTGGAAAATAGATCGAATTGTGAAAAAGCTATGATTTGTTAATCAAGATGAAAAAAAATGAACAAACACATTTTGATTATCACGGATCCTTTGTGACAGGTTAAGAAGAACCTGGGTTGGAATCGTGTAAGGTGATTTGCGATAAGTGACATTCACATTCAAACAATTCAGTCTGTGTAAGATGATATCACATTTGATAGCTAAAGAGCTATCACATCAAAAATGTGATTTTCATTTTCCAACAAATTTTACGTATCTGCCGCCGTACGACTAGAGTTACCACCAGCCTACAAAAATTGAAAAACTTTTTCAGAGTTCCTTTTTTTTTCCATTCATACACACAAAAATAAACATTCTTGTGACCAAAAAAGTTTACTACATTCCTGAAGATGAAGAAAAAAAAAATTAGAATTATGTTGCGACATAATTCTTATTTTTTTATTTTTTTTTTCTTCATCTCCAGGGATGTATTCCTTGCGAGGACGTCATTTTCGTTATATATTTTCGATTGCTCATTACAAACATTTGAAACATTCACTATGGCAACCATGTTTTTGACAAATTACATTGGAAAGTATTCAATTGAATTGAATTGAGTTGAATCACCTTACCCAGACGGAAAACTAAATGACAATCACATATGACTATGGTTGATGTGACAATCATTTATCAGCTTAGCCGATTCCACCCCTGTCATAATCAAATTGCAGAATTAACCGAAAATCTTGAGAGGAAGATAAAAATGAACATATTGTGAAATTCCCTAAAGTCTGCCTATATGAAAATCTTCACCATTTTGGCATTTTTTCTGTATTAAACCAAATGTTAATTTTATATCTTACATCCCTTATTTTTTGTAGAAATTCAATGGAGATAAAATGTTAATTCATCGTAAGTGTGGTTCGAGACGTCTGTGCATTAAAGGATAGTTTTTATTATATTAGGCAAAATGCCTCTTTTATTTATACACACTTATTATTATTGCTAATTACATAAATTGCTTATACAAAGGTAAAGAATTTTGTGACTAAATAATATGAATACAAAATAATGTATAATATGAAAATGCTTAACAATGTTTGACATTGATTCGTTATACATAGGTATGTATGTATATGTATTTATATTGGTGGTCGTCGGTCGATGTGGTGTTCGATCGTTTTGTACCCAATGTTGATTACTCAATGGTGGAGACAAGAATAATTAATGGTTGGTTTGTTGATTTAGGTAAATTATCATGGGTGTAACAGTGATGTTACATACTTAATATAAGCTCTATATAGCATGTATTGGTTTTGTGTTAACAAAAATTCGGTGTCTTAATCAAATTTGACATTAAACAAATATAACATTACGATGATGAAGTTTTGCCATATCGTCGGTCTGTAATTCCATATAGGAGGGATAGCCGTCACAAAATGATTTTTTTTTTTAATTTTCTTGAAAAAGGATCTATTGATTTCTATTGAACATCGTAATTATAATTTTTAAATTGATTGGAATAAAACAGCGTTTCAGGTTCTTACAAAAATGGTGGTATTGATTTAGTCACAATTTTTTTTCCAATTATGTACCTACTTCTTTCTACATAAATAATATTATATAAATAAATAAATAAATTGGGTGGCGCGACAGCTCATGTATAGAACTATAGGGCCTAGTGACTTACAAAAATGGAAAATTTTTCGCCGAATCCAAACGGCTAAGCTGAGAAGATTTTTTGTCATAACAAGAGATGGTTAGGTTAGGTTATGAGGGGTGATAGCAGGGCAAGCCAAACTACCTCACTCGGATCTCAATGTATATCCATTGTGCTCCCCAGGGAGTAGGAGATAAGGTTATAAGAAAGGAATTCTGTTTCGAATTCTGTTTCTCAGTGGCAAAAACGAGATGTCTCCCAGGTCATCGAAGAAGTATTCTCTAAGAGCTGATTTTCTGGTTCTATCTAGGCTGGGGCATTCACATAACAAGAGATACTCTTGGTGGATTTGTCAATTCCTCACAACAGGGACTGACCCGTGAAAAAAAATATATATATTAAAGGATCAATAGGTATCTTAACTTTATTGAACCACTTTATCATTAATTTTCAATACCTAGCTAAATTATAAATTTGAACCATCACGAGCATGTTCGGGCGATCCAGTCGTGCATTTCTTTTGTTCATAAAAAAAAAATAAAAAATGGAAAAAAGTACTTTTGGAATCAAATGCCCATCTAATACATTTTAAAAATCAGCCAATTTCTTGTTCTTTTATAGCAATAATGTGATCATTTCTCAAAGCAGCTATTCGACAGGGATAATGAATTAAGTTTAAAAAAAATTTGCTTCATCATAAGCAAAAAAAAATAACGCATATATTGGACACTTATAGGTTGCAAAAGAACTTTTAATTGAATTTCATTCAATATAGTCCACTTAATAAAAAAACAAAAACAATACATTTTCTATTGTTTTGGTTTTTTTCTTCTTCTTAGACAAAAAACAACAACAATGTTAATTTTTACAAAAATGCCCAAACGAAATTTTGTATCTCAACTCTCCGTTTTATTTGATAAATTAAAAAGAAAATCAAACATAGAAATATAAAAGTGAAGATCGCTGCATCGGAAGTTTTTCTTTTCTTTTAGGATATAGCGTGCTCGATAAGTATCACTGATATTGGAAAATTTTGAACACCAACATTTTCTATGGACGATGTCCGTTACTTTTTTTTTAATTATATTTCTTTAATTTTTTTTTAAATGAGTTTTTAAACTTTTAAAGTTATATTTTTTTTTAAGAGAGCAAGAGAGCACATAGACCAAAATAAATGTATTTTAAACAAAATAAAAAAAGGCCTATTTAAAAACAAAAAAAAAATCCTAAAAATTATTGAAAACCGTTTTTTGGCTCGTATACCTGACAAAACACACTGATGTCGAAGCCGGACTAATTGTATTCTATAAACAATGACGTAGTCAATAACTGATAAAATTTGTAGAAAAATTCAATCGACAATTTTTTTTTTAAAGCAGCAAAACTACAGAACAAAACTACTAAAAAATTGTTCAAAAATGTGTTTCCACTCAAATATCTCGAAAACAAACAATGTCATCGACTTTGGGATAATTTTATTGTATATACAATTTTGTAACTAAAAAAATTTTACAAAAATTCAACTAACAGTTTTTTTTAAACAAACAAAATAAACTACAAGAAGATTCTAAAAATTCTTGAAATTTTTTTTCGTCTCGAATATCTAGACAATGAAATCTGATTTCGACGCCAGACTAATTTTATACTAAACGCAATGACGTTGTTACCCAACTGATAAACTTAATTAAAACATTTATTTGACAGTTATGTTTTAAACCAACAAAAATGCAAAAAAAAAACTAATACAAATTGTTGAAAAATGTTTTTAATCTCGAATATTTCGAGAGCAAAAGTCCCATTTTTGGCCTTCATTTGATTGCATATTGAACACCCTGATAAAGTCTTCGAAGACCTTGAATTGTGAATTTTCTTGTTTCAAAATAAAGTTGGGTCTCTAGTTTCCAAGGGCACCAATGGGAAGTTACAAGTGTGGGTCGCACCCACCCTCTTTTTTATTTTTTTTATTAAGCTTTTTTTTAATCATGAAACTTTAAAAGAAATACAAAAGAGTTTAGAATTTCATTACTTCGGATCAATGAATTGTAGGTAAAAAAAAGTGCATGCTAAAATTTTATTTCGAAACTCTAAAGGCGATATTTTTTATTCTTCTTTTGTTTCAAGTTCTTAAGTAATTTATTCTTCCATAGCAACAAATTGTAGCAAAAGGTAATAATTAACACAGTAGATACACAAAACTATGTTTAGATGGTGTTAATTTATTACATTTTTATATCACCATCATCAATGAAAGTATAAAGTGTTTGGCGAAATGTTTTACAACCAAGCGAAAAGAGAATATTGGCTCCGTCAAAAATTTTCAATAAGTGCTCTCACTTAGATCGCATCATTTTTATTACGATTATGCGTTTTTATTCAAGATTTTATGAAAGCTCCATTTTGGAATACGCAAATATTAGTAGGGCTCCGCAGAAGCAAAGAACCGCACCTGGCCCTCGAATTTTTTCGTCATTTTTGTCGTGAGAAATATTCCATTTTAGATGAAAGTCAAGCGAAACTCTTTATTTTAGTTCTACATCCATGCGTCTCAGTCATAGTCGTTTTCTTTTTAACTAAAATAAATTCGAAAAAAAGAACCTAGGCTATGACCTACACCAATACAAATACCACTACCACCATCAATCCATCCTCCTTCACCGCCCTCAATACCATCGAACAACCTAGATTGTTTAAAGTAGGTACTTGCAAAAAAAAAAAAACTCAAAACACGCTCCTTATTGCTAGAAAACAGTTCAGTTATCTTTTGAAAAATGTTTGCCAAGAGTAAAGTATAAAATTGCATAAACAATGGAAAATTGCTCATTGATTTGAAGTTGAACCAAGAGCAAGCACCTGCCTCTACATTCTGCAATGCCAAACTTAGAGATTTGACTGTTCGTTTATTGTTTTTTTTTGTCAACTTTACCGTTTGTTGTGGCGGTGTATACTCCTGTTTCCTTTGTCACCATTACCATCATCAAGACTTCTTACCTAACCTATCGTCCAAACGCTGCTGCGCTGCCTGAACGGAAAGTACCGATAGTAGAAGTTTTTCTTTCAGGATACTTTATCCCTCTTTAGCTATATAAGATGGTGGTGCTGTGTGTTGAGTGTCCCGTCCCGTACCGTACGGTTTCGTCCACCCATCATGTCTCGTGTCCTGTTGGTTTTCTTTTCTTTTTTAAAATTTTTTTTCCTGTCATCTGTTCGTCCTTGGAAAGAGAAAAACCCTCTAGAATTCCAAAATGTGCGGTTGAACTTTTGTGCTTTTGTGCGTGATGTGGGTTAGTTTTTGTTGTATATTCTTTGGTCGGTATACGATTTTGGGGTATTTAACATTTAGATAATAAGTTTGAAGAATTTGCGAAACAAATTAAATTTTATATATCTACATTTGTCTGACCCCTCCCTCTCCACCCCCGTTGTCCATTGTCCGTGTCGCTAACTTATTTGCCAGCTAGATGTTTTTTTTGTTGTTCCACATAGGGTGTTTTGTTTTTCAGTTAAACGGGAAATTGCCTTCCAGCTATTTTTATTTTTGAAGATATACAGACTGTCCATTATAAAATTACAAAATTTTGCCCGAACCTTGCATTTTGGACAGGGCAAGATTTTTTTGTTTGATGTATATAGGGATGGGGGCATCATGGAGGAAAGCCCTCCTCTTGGCTGCTATTTTGAAAAGGGAGGTTTAATAGGTTTTTTACCATATCCTGAGAAGTATTATGTCTCACGAACAAAATTCTACTACATTTTTGTAGAAAATTGAATTTTCAACAATTTTGGTTAAAATTCCTTTTTTTTCAAAAATTGAAATTAAAAATCATATAATTAAATAATACGCAAACATTTTCAAGGAAAATTTCATTAAATCAATTAATAAAAGTTAAAAACCCTTCATTTTCAGCCTTTTTTTTTGGTTTTGCCATTCTTCTTAGGCACAATAGTGCTTCCATTTTCAGAAATCGATCTCTTCTTCGGCTACTGAGCCGATTTTTTGGTCAATAATGAACTCTTGCCCTAAAAGTTTTGCTGATGCAATAGGCTGATTACTCTTATTTTCTTACTATTTTTTCAAATATCCCTATTCTTTGCGTCAGTATTGAACTGAATTAACGACTTATTGCCACCTAACACCAATTCCTCTTTGCATTCATGTCTTCAGTCAGATGATTGTCCATCTTGCCAACATATTTTCCCGAAGCGTTTTTGGATTAAATGAGCATAGTTCTAGTTGATACATTCCTGTTACACTGGTTCAGGAACAAGAAAATGCAGATAAAAGCCTTTTCCTAACACGTTTCTTGTCGCTCTGATGCTTTATCTTCTTTTCGACTAAAGTTTTGATAAAATCTTGGGAATCGTTCTTCAGATATTTCTTGCTTCATTCCTTTAGAGTTCTATACTGATTATATCGATGTTGTTCTTGGCCAAATCAACAAAACAGAAGCAAGCCTGCTTTTGGTTTAGTTTGGCAATGAACTCTGACAGTAATTTAAATTTTTTTTGGAAGTCTTCTATACTTTCGCGAAATTTTTCGAGAAATCGAATTTAAAGTTGTTTTCCATTGTGTTTCTCATGTCGTTCTTTAACAGTGTCTTCAATGTTGCTGAGCTTTTTCGGTGGTAATGAGATTTTGACATTTTTTTTGGTCATTAGAATATCTTCGACCTCAGTATCATCATCACTTTTTCGACTTCATCAGATTTCTTGACGCTGGGATTTACATATATCTGGAGCCTGGGAATCAGATTCTTCACCTACGCCCGTCTCTTCTCCAGTGGCATTTTCCATAGCCTCTTCACCCGATGCAACTTTCTCTTTCACAATGTTTGGTGCTGAGATTTTTATCAGTTGGATTTAGAATCTTAAGTCAAAATCAATTCCAAAATGATTTTGTAAATGTACAAATATTTACTACTAAACAACTTAATGTTTAACTCCATAACACCCTGTTAAAAACAGACTATCTAACTTACAACATACTGTATGAAAAATTGCCGACATTATTTTGTCGAAAATTGTTTGCGAAATGGACGCAAAATATAAGTGAAAACTCAACAAAACTTATCTGCAATTGTTTTCGTAACTTTTTCCAGATAAGTTCCCCAACATCAGCTCTTGTGATTGTGATTTGTTTTTTTAAATTTTATTGCCATTGCTTATGAAGAGGGTTGGCGGCAGGGATCAAATCGGGAAGGGTAGAGTGATTAAAAATGTTATTTCGTTCTTGCAGAGGGTATAGAGCACTAAAAGTGTTGAAAACTTTTATAACCATCAGCTCCAAAATTGTGTGAAATTGGAAAATTTGTAAGGATAACATTCAGAGAAAGAGAAAGAGAGAGAGAGAGAGAGAAAGAGAAGTTGCTGTGAAAATTAAGTAGATTTAATTCGTATTGAGATTATATTTGACTTACAGTGAAATCGAATATAATAGATCTAACCTCTCCTTTGGTCTTTGTTTTCAAAAGTTGATGATGTTACACAGAGTAGAACAAATCCTTATTTGAATAAAAAGTATGTCTAGGGTAGATATACGTACATACCTAAAGGAAAGTTATTTATTTTGATGTTAATTGCACTTTAGAAACTTGAATTAGTTTTTAAAGTATGTTTAATCTTTTAAGGGTTTTTGAAATTCATTTAATTGATTATTTTGTTGAATGATATTGATTTTATATGTAGATGCTACATTTTATTATAATGCTCTTAAGATACCACATTTTACTACTGTTTGTTGCCACTTAAACCATTTCCTGTTAAGGTTGCGACAACGCAGAACAGAAATAGATGTAGAAAATCAAGCAAGCTCTGGTGGTAAAATTACTAAAGATACAAACAAATCGTATAATTAGAAAAAAACCTTTCATCTAATCCTGTTATTATTGGTTGATTTAAAAATCCTGATCACTATTGGACCAATTGTAATATTGTACCGAAGAATTGTTCAACCTGAAACTAAATAAATACTCATTTCACAATAATGTTCTATTGAATATTTAAATATACTTTTTACAACTGCTTAACACTTGTTATCTTTAGATTTTATGATATAATTATGGAAATAAGGACTCGGCTGTTATGCCTGGCTAATTAATTTTTTTTTAAGTTAAATATCTAACATTAAATTATTATTAATTTATAGATAATCTATGTGATGTTGCTTGTCTAGGGTTATTCGGATTCCCTTGTTATATTTTGGTAGTTTGGTGGGTGAAGAAATTAGCCTTTCAGACAGGTAAATTGGCTTACCTTGTTTCAGTACTTTTATATTTTTTCTTAAGGCTGAGTTAAGTTCGTCGTATTTAAGGGTAATTCAGAAGAAAAGTAAAAGCATAAAGTAAAACTTGGTCTAAGGGAGGAAAACACTCTTACCATTTTACCAGTTTGGTTTATTATTTTTTATTTCATCAAAATAGAAAGGTTAACGATTTTATTTTTTACTTCAAAACTTATGTTTAATAACACGGTATGTCGGCCGGTACTTTATATATTACAAAGCTTTTTGTATAATGAGCTTAAGGAGTGAGATATTTACTTAGAAGTTTCGCTTTTTTTTTCTACGATTTTAAGCTAGACAATCAAGTAATATAATAAAAAAAATTGCAAGTAAAAGAACATGCCAGACTGAATTGCACGAAATTGTTTTTGTGTAATTTAAAGATATCTTTAATGAGAAAATGTTAAAATAGTCAAAAATAATATGAAAATAAATGTTTTTTTTATGATCCTGAACTTTCTAGACAATGCGTCCACTGAAGTTTGAACAACCACTATAAAGTCGCAATACTTGTTCAATTTTAAAAAACTAAAGGGCAATCGCTTCGTCTCGGCAGAATCTAGTGCCGATATTTTTTAGTTTTTTTTATTTGCCTTAAAAAAAAGTTGTGGTTAAAAAACCAACAAAATATTAACTAAAAAAACTTTGGCCTTCAGTCACCACAGTAATTTTCGCCGCATTTTCATTAAAATCACGGCAATCGCTTCGTTTCGGTAAAATCTAGTGCCGATGTCCAATGTTACAGTGGTGACAGAAGTCAAAAGTTTGTTTTAGTTAATTTTTTTGTGGTTTTTTGTATCTTTTGGCCATAACTGTTTTTTTTAAAGCAAATAAAAAAAAACTAAAAAATATCGGGACTAGATTTTGCCGATACGAAGCGATTGCCCTTTAGTTTTTTTAAATGGAACGTGAATAAGCCAAAAATAAGGCAATTTTCTCAAAAAACGTCAAAATTCTTAAAAGGCAATTTTCTGACAATCACTTTGGCCATAACCGGTACGAAATTTAAACAACATCGTTAGGGTAGTTTTCGAGAAAATTAAAAAAAAAAAAAAACAAAATTGTTGTATGACAGCTAACCGTTTTTCTATATCACGGGAATGGCAGCAGATACTGACACGAAAATGCGAAAGTTCGATCACGAACGACAAAATGTAAATGACACCGAAAGGTATTTTTTAAAAGGTTTCGTAAAATATCGATCGCGAATAAAAAAAAAAAGGATCTTTATCTTTCTTTATAGATTTTCTCACGTAACATACCAGATATAGTTTGCGAACGATAAAATTGTCGATTTATAAAAATATATAGTTCTCTCACGAACAAACTACATAAATAATTTTTTTTTCTGTATATCTCGTTGGTGAGAAATCGGAAAATAACATTCAGGTAGAATAAAGGTTCCCCCACACCAACGGCAATCTGTCGCAGCGAAAATGAAAACAATAATAACAAGATGTTGTTTTCATTGACAACCACGTGTTGTTATTATTGTTTTCATCGTCGCCGCGACAGATTCGCGTTGGTGTGGGGGAACTTTAAGGTTCTCTAGCGATAAGGATCCAAAAAGGTCCTTTAAACAAATCTTCTATTCAGTGCGGTTGAGAAGTGAATAATTTTGAAATATGTAAGTGAAAAATTTTGAAAAAATAGTCGAACGTTTTAAAAAGTTAAACATTTTGAAAAAGTCGAAAATTTAAGAAAAGCGGAAAATTAAAAAAAAGTCCAAACATTTTGAAAAAGTGAATAAAAATTTGAAGAAATAAAAAAAAAACTTGATAAAGTAAAAAAAATTGAAGAGTTTTAAAAAGTGAAAAATTTTCAAAAAAGTGAAAAATTCTAAAAAAAGTGAAAAAAAACAAAATTTTTGAAGAAGTGAACAATTTTGATAAAAGTCCAAAATTCTTGAAAAATTTTGATATTTAAAAAAATGTGCAGTAATGTTTTTTCCATCTTAAAATACATAAAACAAAAACCAGTTTATTTAATGTAATACAGTAAAACCCACTTAAGAGAAACGACAAAATGTCACAGTCTTTCTTTCACTTAAGCGGGTTTTTCACTTAAACGAACCCCGCTTAAGTGAACAAAAATTCACATAAGCGGAGTCCAGATAAGTGAACAAAAAATGTCACTTAAGCGGATCAAAAATTCAAATGTCATTTTCGTGGTGAAAATTTGGTGGAGGTGAAAAATAAAGAAAGAAATGAAAGCGTTCAGCAAATTTTTTGTTTTGTTCGATTCAATTTTTTTTCACTTAAACATTTTTTGCAATGAAAAATATAAAATTTAACTTAAAATATGTTTCAGGTATTCGGGTTTTTCACTTTCGTTTTCAGTTTCGCTTAAGCGGAGTGTTTTAAAGGTAATTGGTCTACAAATAATCGGGGATGAAAAAAGTGTTTCGGGTTTCTCTTATTTAAACGGTTCGTGAAAGGATCTTCGAAAGTTCACTTGATAAATTCGGGAACGAACCATATTTTACAGATTCCAACAGATTTGATTCGATCGTGAAAACGAAATATATTTTAAAGGAACCAAAAAATAAGATTTAAGATCAATTCAAAAATAAAATTCCCTTATTATTTCACGAAAGAACAAAATGCTTTTTGAGCTTTAAACATCTGGATCTGCCCGCAAAATATTAATATGTAATTGGAAATACATATGTATTAACTCATATACGAAATCATATAACAAAAAAAATATGTACTCTTTACTAAAATTTAATCAAATCTATTAACCCGTTTAAGTTCTATCCCAAATCACGGATGGTAGGTACCTACTATTTAAAATTATAAAAGAATTTATTGTTAGCTGAGCGAACATAAACAAATGGTTCTGTTTTCATTGTTATTTTCGGATTGTTTTCTCCAAAAGTAAGCCATACGTCTACTTATTTAAACTTACTGTATTTTTTTTACTGCCGTAGCTGTAGAGCCGTTTTTAAGAAAAATATCATTTTATTCAAGTCTCGGATATATGTAGATGATTCAAACGAAACAAAGACAATAAATTTCGGATCTGCATGTGGAATGTCTGAACCTTACGGCTCACGTACACCTAAATACTTCATTGGCCGAATACTTCATTGGTCGTTGGCCTAACTCAGACGATCGATCCAAACGTATGTTAACGAAAGAGAGCGCGTACACCACTCCAACCAACATCATCCGATAGCGTCAGAGTATTACCGATCAACCGACTTGATTTCTCGTCCGTTTGCCGGTGACTTTTGCAGTTAAACATACAAAAGGATACTGAACAATTAACTGTACATTCAAGACTGGCGCCGTTCGAGAACGACTGCAGTATATGCAGACTAACGTCCAAATAGCTAATACCCGAATTCCCGATTATTCGGTTTTGAGTGCTTTGAAAGGAAGATTCTTCTGTTGATTTTTGGTCCAAATAAAACAAAATTTTTCCTACGTTTAGACCAAAATTCACAGAAAAAATATCCTCATTAAATATATTTTAATATTTACAAAACAACTACTGCACTGTGATTTAACCTTAACAAATGTTCGTTAAAATTTCAATCGAAAATACCCAAGTTCATAATTTTTTCAAACTGACAGCCGTCATTTTAAATTGCGTTTTTTTTTACTTTGAAACTCTGAGATTTTCTGTGCTTTCAAAAAATTCACAGTAAGTTCACAAAAAAAGAACGCTCGCGACCGATTAAAACATTTCCCACTACTCTGTTTTTCTGTCCAAGTAATATCTTTGGACAGAAATTCACATTTTAGATAAATGTCAGTATATGAAAGTAAAACTGATATTAGAAGGTCAACGCAAATGGTCAATGAGTTGGCTCTTTGATGTTAAAATGACGTCAAATTGAACAGGCGTCATTTTGAAGTCAGAGAGTCGTTAACCATTTGCGTTCACTGTTACTATTAAGTATAGCTTAAATAAATGAAAGCGAAATAACATATCGTGCGTGTCTTTCACATTATGCCTGTTTGTTAACTTTTTTCAACAAATTTCTCAAAACTGAGATTTATTCCTATTTTTTTTGATATTAAATTCTGTTTTTTTTTGTAATTTTGGGCAAATTCACAACAAATTCAAAAAATTAATCAAAAATGAGATTTTTTCCTATTTTTTGTGACATTAAATTCTGATTTTTTGTTGTTAATTTGGGCAAACTCACAACAAATTCAAAAATTTCTCAAAACTGAGATTTTTTCCTATTTTTTTTGACATTAAATTCTGATTTTTTTTGTAATTTTGGGCAAACTCACAAGAAATTTCACGTTACCAAACAGACCTATTAAGGTAGTACGGAATACTGTGAATTTGCGTCGCCGTAATTTTGCAAAGTGTTAATATTTTTTTCTTGCTCCTCCTTGCTCTTCAAAATTTGACAGTTTTTTGAGTTTCTGTGCACAAAGTAAAGGATCGGATCCACGTGACTCATTTTGGTGTATCTTTATATTAACTTCATGGTGAGAAAGAGAAAATAAAGTATAAGGAGGGGTTTTTAATATATTTTTTTTTAAATTATGATTTTTTTTTCGCAATTCGAATTGGGTAAAAGAATTAAAAAATCTTACACATCAACATTTATAAAACAAAAAGTATGTCAAAAGAATTTATTTATTTTGATATAACTATTGAATTTTTATTTTTGTCCCGTGAAGAAATTAACACCCCGGTATTTTTCCATAATTTCTGCCAACTGCCCGTCGAGCAAGGAAAAAAAATATGGCAAAATTTTTCATATCAAAAACCAGAACAATTGAATTCTCTAAAGATCCCTTTAAGGGATTTAGCGAGAATCATTGCTATTTTACCTTGGTGAAGCATACAGGAAAAGGATATTCATTATGATAATATCTTCATCGAAAAACGGCATCGCTTACCACGCTCATTTGACAAACTGCAAGTGAATTGTACGGTGTACGGTAACAGTGTTATGAGATGTTCAATCTTTCCGGACTTTCGGCCTTCTTTTGTTGTATGTGCATGAAATCCTGATATTATAATGAGCGTTAAAGGGGATGCCATAAAAGATTATATAGCCCTTCCCCAACTACATTTAGGAATATACATACATACAAAAAATTAATCCTGCTTCCGCTGCTTTTGGTGTTGCTGCTGAGTCCTAAACTGAGTTGGAGGGATTAAACGAAAGGAAAGGCCTTTATTTGTGTTATAGAATATTTTTTTCCACCAGAATATGAGTTTCTTCGGAGCACCACTGGCCCCACCCTTATCTCTTGAGCTTCCATTATGTTTTTAGAAGTTTTATTGTTATTGTTGTTGATGTTCCCTTTATGATTATGATTCATCCGGTTTTTGTTTTTTTTTTGTTTATTTTGTTTTTATATAGATACATAGATATATACATATACAAACATAAATATTCTTTGTTTTTGGCTGAAGAAACACGAAGTCTTTCTCTATCCAGATTGGCGGCTTAGGCTGCAGAGCTGTCCGTCGTCATCGTCGTCGTTTGCATATTACCATCTATCCGTCCATCCATTGGGGAAGCTATAGTTAACTTGCCTTTCTTTGTGGCAAAAAGGTATTCTATAGCATCCTTTTTGAGGCGGAAAAGTAAATTAATGATAATGGGATGCGAAAATTAAGTGGCAGTTGAGCTTCTCATTTTATCTACTTTCTGTCCACTTGGACATTTTTTGATGGAAAATTTTCCACTGTCCGCATGTAATAAAAATGAGTTCGCAGCACTTTTTAATGGTTCTGGATGTTTGGCTTTGTTTTTGTTGTTGTTTTTGTTTGGTCGGAATATAGACTTTTTGGCCTTGAGAGGAATATTATAATAGAACTTATGTTGGTAATGTTGATGGTGTTGATGATAATGATGATAATGGTGATGAGTATGCTATGGAATACGAGGGCATGTCAATTTGAGACACAGACAAATGAAAGATAATGAAGAAGTTTTAAAAGCCCCATGATATAATATGATGATGGATGATATGATTAGTAGAATTTTTTGATATACTCGTAGAAGATATTACATTCTATAGCATGGGATAGCTAATGATGCATGAAGAAGCTTATAGGTTAAATACATACATATAACGAGAAAACACACACAAATGGTTAATGTATTTTTTTTTTGATTCGTTAAATCATCACCAGAAGATTGAACAAAAGAATCATTTATAAAATGCACAGCCACATCGTTAAAATTTGTATAAAAAATCAGAATTTAAATTAACTACATACATATATTTTAACAGTCGTATATACTCACAAAATCCATAGGTTTATGTATACATTTTTCCACCCGAGTCCCGACAAATGTTGATGTGTAAACATCTATTCCGGCGGTAGGGTTAACTTAAAACGTGAGCATAATACGTTCTGCGTCACACGTTATGTGTCACACATTACGTTCTAATTGGGTATAATTCGACGATAATTGATGTTTACTCATCTTGACCGTGAGTCAATGTACATACATACTAATATTTTTCACAATTTTTAGCTTATGTTTATTCTCAGACTTTTTTGTATCCCACGACGGAGACCAAATATCAGTCTAAAAAATGTCGGAAGCGCGAACTCAGCCGTACAGGTTTCGTAAGACGAAGTCCCGACCCCTGTATTACCACAAAAAACCCTACAGGTAAAACCACAGAAAACCAACCAACAACATTGTGGTTCCTAGGTAAAAAATATGATTTTCCAAATTTTAACATTAATTAAAGTTAAAATCATTAAATGCCTATTTTAACTTCTTAGTATCATACTATAACACAATTTGACAATTAAAAATGTGAAAATGGTATATTTGACCGCTTTCAGGTTGGGGTTGCACAAGGAAAGCTTATCTAATATACTCGAGTGTCCATGTATGTTTCTGAACGCAAATCAGCTGTTCTTGACATTTCTCATAGGATAGTTGAGTATCCCAGAATTTTTAGTATAGCTTGAGATTAATTTTTTGGCAACAGCTGCTTTGACATCAACTATGATTTTACAAGGGAATACAACTAACTTAACATCAGGCTGTTTGCGCCATTGATTTTTGATCTATTTTATTTTTGTATATTATTTTCTCTAGAATTAGAATTTTTTTTTTAATGTTTTCAAAGGATTAGAATTAACTTTGTTGCTATAACTTGAATATTCTTTTGTTTAAAACTATTGCTGCCCCTCTCGAAAGATTCTACGGGTAGTTTCGAAATTTGAATGTATGTATGTATAATGTATCTGTTACTTGCTCGCTTCCCTGGTCCTCTGCAACTTCATTGGGTATACTTTAACCTATACATAACTGATTAAAGGGCAAACATTCAAAGAAATATAATTATTATAAATAATTATAATATCAAGTGGAATTATTTAGTAGGATAAGATTAAAAGTGACAGAAACTGACGCTTGTGTTTTTGACAGTTCTAACATAAAGCCTGCTAATACTAGAAATATCAGAAATCATATTATGTAAGAATGCTTTTAGACAACTGCAATTTTAAAGCCCCGGCAACCACACACGTATTAAAAATTTAGAAATCGGATATATTTATGGTCGGTGCCGAACCTGGACATTTTTTCACCGTAGGCAAATTTATATTTTGCCACCTCAAATAAAAAAGGAAGATAACGGCAAATGCTTTCGACAAAATACGTGTAACATCGACTACGTAAAAAACAAATCAGCTTTAAATTTCATTTTTAAATCGATTGTTTCAACAGATTGTTCAGATTGATAATGGTTACTACGAAGACTCATTGAATTGGATTGGACATAATGAAATCCACTTGATTGTTCATTTTCGGAGCTATGTTGTCAGGATCCTTGTATTAATCTTTCAAATAAAGATTCCTAAGAACAATTTATTTGAAAATACAGTCGCGATTTATCTATAAAGCTCCAAACAGGTTAAAAAGTCCATTGATTTTGATTAAAGCAATTTCGAAAGAATATTTATTTGCGTAAAAACTCATTCCAAACAATGCAAACTTGAAATTTGGTGTGTTACCCTTTTTTCGCTTTGAAATTATTGCACTGATTTTGCCGCCCTTGTGAAGTGCCACCCTAGGCAATTGTCTGTTTTGCATACAAGCAGATTAGGCACCGTATATGGTAAATTCGTAAATTTTTAAAATTGATCTCCAAAAGACATCCTCAAATATTTACAAAATATAAAAATTGTTAAAAAATTCAAACCCAACAAGGTTTTTTGTATTTGGTTATAATTGTTTGTTTTTACTACAATTTTCTCTTTATAAATATCTTAAGGTTAAATCCAATGTTTTAGTTTTAGAAAAAATTGAGAACTTTTGTTGAGAAATTATTTTCTTTTATCTGACATTTCTGAAAAAGATTGTTTAAAAATGGATCCTAATTTTTTTTCTTTTAAATAAATAGTTTAAAAATAATTTCCACCCATTTAAATATAAATATAACCTTTCAAAAAATAAATAAATAAGTTAAAAATCTAATGGTACGTTTTTTGTTTTACCCCATTTCACCGTATAAATGGCGAAATTTAAAAAAATATAAGGCGAAAAAATTTACCCTCAAATAGTTAGTTTTGAGCTAGCGTTTCAAAGTTTTGTTTCTTAAATATTTTGACAGCACTGGAGGCAATTGCAGAATATTCTGTTCTGAGATTGTTGATTTATTAGTATAGTGTTGTTTTTATGACCAACAGATGGCACTGTATTTCAAAAATTTATGAAAACAGTTGACCATTTTAAAGAAAACTTGTGTCAAAATTTCGAAGCAATCGGTGAAAATCTTTGTTAGATATAAGGTTAAGACCAAATGCACAGTTATATTTTTATTTATATAGATGAATAGCACAAATATTATCGATCCTAAATCGATCAAAAAAGATGACGAATTTTTAAATATAAAGGTTCCCCCACACCAACGCGAATTTTTGGTGGCGACGACGAAAACAACAATAACAACACATGGTTGTCAACGAAAACAACATGTTGTTATTATTGTTTTCGTCGTCGCCACCGAAAATTCGCGTTGGTGTGGGGATCCTTAAAGCTTATAATTGAGTTAACAAAAAAATTCAAAGATTTGTTTAACTCATTAATCTCTTTATTAAAAATAATATTAAATTTTGTAATAAAAACATATTGGATTAAGTATTTTTGAAAGCATAGTGAACAACAGAATAATATTAACATGCGAACAGTAATTAAAAGTTGCTTTCTGAAACATTATATAGTTCATAGTTTGTGTGGTCTTTTAAATAAATTAAAACAAGAAATGGCGTCGAGTACCTTTGATTTTTTTAAACTAAAAAGACATCTTTTTGCAGGTACCTATACTACATATAGCCCATACCCAAAGATATCCATTCCATCCCCGAAAATAAAATTCACAAATTTTCCTTATTCCTAATATTTATTTTATCGAAGCAGAATTTGATCCATAGGCATCTAAAGGTATTTCCAAAATTAAATTAAAAACAAAATTTATCCCTGTTGTGAAAGTCTGAATACCCTGAACAACTTATTGGCTTTATTTTTATCGAAACTAAGCTCACAAACGTATGCACATTCTATTTGAAACATTGGGGCCATTTAATTAAAACAACATATATCCATGCTTATATTGCAATACGTTTATCTATATACCTAGCCCGGTAACATAACAATACAAAACAATGGATATATATGTATGTACAATGAACGTACACATCATGCCGGCACACGTTCAACTATCGCCCTACTTTATTTATTTTCAATTAAATTGTACGTTTATGTTTATATCAGGCAAAACAATTCACCTCACAATTAAACAAACAAAACGAAAATCCCTATCAGCTATTATAATAACGAATAAGAACACCCCCATTACCAACCCTTTGCAGCCATAAAGCCATTCCAGAAAACCTAACATACACAATATTCCAGGAATGAATTCTCTAGACTTTGCACACCTGTTTCAATATTTTAGAGAAAGAGAGTGAGTGAGTGAGAAAAAAAAATATTAAACAATAAAACCAGCAGTCACTACAATACCAAATGGCCCAGCATAACCACAAAACCCTATATACATATATATAAAGCTAGTGCTAGCTAGGCATCCTTCTTATTCTATGTGTATTCATCCGAGATCCATTGTGGTGCTCCTTGTGCCTCACCTTGTCCTACATTTCTGGATGAAAACCTAAACAATTAACAGTTCTTTGTTCGAATGTCTCAATGAAAAAAAAAACATACACCTGATTTATATAAAAAAATAGACGAGGATATAATATAAAAGAAGGACTTCTAGGAAAAGCAAAAAGCAAAAAGAATAACCAAGAAAATTATTTTATTGTCTGCGTCACGCTTTGAATATTCACTCGTCTTGTTTAAATGGTGTCACAACCAGCAGTCGACCACAAGATCAACAGCTGCAATAATTGCACAATATCCCGACTGTGCAGCCTATTCATGACCTAAAATATAAAAGTTCCCTGCCTACAATATGAGTATAAACACAAACCAAGAATAATATGCCATCATGGCATAAATGAATCTTTAGATGCCACAATAAACGCAAACGACCGACTATACCAACGACGACGACAACGACTACGACGATGACTGAAAATGGGTCACAATTTGATCAAAGATGTCGATGTCACCGTCACCGCCTGTCGCTTTCCTCAACCACTATGCTCTCACCACTATACTATATATACTATGTGCCATATGCTGCTGGCAACTTCATTAATACAGACAACAAAAACAATATAAATAAAATGAACACAACAGAAAACACAGTGGCAAACAATGGCCGAAGAAGAATTTTGAAAAGAAAACGAAACAAAGAATTGGAATGGAATCGGTACAATAACACAAAAAAAAAAAACAAAAACAAAAAAAGTTGTTCATACGCCCCAGTGCACCAGTTGTGTAAACAAATCACAATATGAGCCGCACTGAATAAAACCAGCTGTGTGAACGTCTGATTGTGTTTGGGTGAGTTGAAGTCATTTTGAGTGTTACCAGTTGTATCTTTTCTTCTTATTTATTCAAGGATCAAGATTTTTGTAGGGGAAAGGTGATGCTGTGACAGAATACATACTGTTGCTATTAGACTGTAGAACTTAAAAGCGATTTGAATATTTTGATGATTGAAGGAATTAAAAGTGTTTGATTGAGTTGATATATTTAAAATAATAATGCAATCGAATTGATTAATTTTCAACATTTTAAATTTTTAATTTATTTTAATTAGAAGGTGATATTTTCTTTAAAATGAATAAATTGATGGCGCGAAAACTCTTGGAAAACCAGCGGCTATAGTCACTATTATAACTCTCAGCTATTCATGTATGCGTGTTGTTAGTCGACAAAAATGAAGAGGAGTACAAATTTTTTGCTGAATCAAAAACAATTAATATTTTACTATACAGGGTTATTCGGACAGTGCCGCACAATGATGCACTTTGTATGGGAAAGTGAAGAAAATTCCATAAAAATGGAATCACTTAACCAATTTTGATAAATTTAATGATTGGATGAAAATCAACAAAATAAACATCCACCCATCACCATTTAAAAAAAACTTAATATTTCCTTCAAAATTTAAAAAATATCCGAGGTGCTTAAAGATAGATAAAGCTATTTTGAGAAAATCGGCCAGAAATATTTTTTTTTACACAAATTTTTTGGGTGATTTTTAATTTTTTAACAAAATATTTTTGTTAATCGAATTTTTGTCCATCACGGGTCCACTGTCAGAACATTTTACGGATTAAGTAAAAAATCTAAAATCTCGAGAGAAACAAATTATTATTAGTATCTATGTATTATGAATTTTTGCACTTTTATTTGCTATCATTAGCTTGTAAAAATTTTCTGAGCCTGCTATAAACTTTCGAGAAAAAAACACCTAAATTATAATAATACATTATTGTTTTTCACTGAATAATATGTCCACATTTATTACTTCGACACTCATTTCAAAACGTAATTTTCAACTAATTGATTTTTTAGTGTAAATTTATTGCATACTCCCAAAAAACGAAATCTTTAAAGTCAAAATAAGTGCCTGGGAATGCCTGCAACAAATCTTAGTAAATTAAATTGAAATTATTTTTAGTTTTATTTCTATTGTGACTTAAGACATTAATGTAAATTGTAATGAATACATTTGAATGTGTTACTCCTTTCTTTGGACTGAAAACAAGATGAAGTATTGTTTCACTACTTGCTTTCGTTGCGTTTTTTTAAAAATTTAATCAAAGTTTGAATCTAGAGGCAGCTAGATATTTACATGGATAAAATAAAATTTTATAATTCAAAAGAATAATTTTTGTGTTTTTTACTTGCGGTATAGTATATGTAGGTACTACAATGGCAAGTTATGGATTCGCAAAAAAATCGAAATCAAAATTTTGATCAAACTTGACATTACGATGAAATCGAAGTCGAAAAAAAGTGGGTCTCACAATTTTGTTTGTCTGTCCTATCCTGTCCTTTTCGCTGTAGCCTAAACGAGTGGGTGGTTTTTTTTTAAACTTGATACATTTCGTATTTTGGGCATATTTTTTAAATTTTCTATATATATACATATTTTTTAAATTTTCTTAGGAACAAAAATAACGGTTCCTGCCATACAAATTTTTTTTTAATAAATAATGAAAATCTTTTTTTCTCAAAAACATGCCCACAATTCAGTAATATTTTTTTCAAAAAGGCTACCATTTTATTAAAAAAAATAATGCGAAAATTGTTATAGATAGTAGCTCCCATTGCACCATTTTTTTTAACGGTTCAACTGATTTTAATCAATGTTTGTGTGTTTCAAAGAGTTTTAAAAGAATTGTACTTATGCCAAAATTTTCAAAATTTTTTTTTTGATTTTTAAAAAAAGTTTCAAAATTTTTTTTTGAGAAATTAATAATTCGAAAACAACTGGATCGAAACGGTTTCTCTCATAGAACCATATTTTTGGTTTTCGACTATCTCATTATACCTATTCAATCGATTTTAATGGAATATTTTACAGGAGAGCTTCTAATAAATTTAAATAATATTGCATTTCAAAATTTTCACAAAAAAAAAACAAATTTTGGATTTAAAAAAAAATCTATATTATTAAATGTTTCGAAATGGGTAGATGATTTTTTTTTCAAACAATTTTTTTCACTCTGCATAAATAAAGGCTGAAAAATTATGCACCAATTTTTTCATAAAAATGTATATGAATTATGTATAAAAAATTATTTTTTTTTTTAAATTGCTCCAACGATTTTAAATTTTTTTTCTATAAATTGATATTTATTTAAGTAATCAGATGGTGTACAGTGAGTAGGTGTCAAAACAATTTCAGAGCTTGTTTAATCACTTTTTTTCTAAGTATTTATAATTATTTTTAAACAACTTTTCAGTCTTAACTGTAAGTTCCAAGAATATTTACAAGACCGATGCTATATTGTTAATATTTTTGTACTCACATAATACCCTGAACTAAACTAGGTTTTGGGCAGGTTGTGTGAAATATAGGCTCCCATAGGCTAATTTATTTCTTTTAAAATCAGATTTATATTGATCTAAATTGTTCAGACTTTAAATTCACAGTGCGGTCGGTGGCGGGCACACAGGAACAAGTTCGTGCGATCTAGTCGTGTATATAATTATTAAATACGGTCACGTCTTGGTCCCGACTTTGATACATTGGAAGTAGTATCATCTCGGTATATCATAAGAACAAGAATTTTTTTTTTTTTTATTTAACTAAAAATGATTTTTATTTGTATATTTGATAGATTTTTGAATTTATAAATTTTCTATCATTCATATTTAAGTGATATTTTCTTTTAATAATTTTTTCGAGCTTTTAAATTTTTGAAAATTATATTACAATCTATTCTTGCAATCTAAGTTAAGTAAGAAAAGTAATTTACTTTTGACACTAACTATCCTCGAGTTGAGATGCTCTTTAATTTATTTTTTGTTACTTTTTTTTTACTACAACAATCATACATTATATTATTGATGCGAGTAAGTAAATATTGATTATGTGTGGTCATGAATAAAAAATTTCATGAAATTCTGACAATTATTTCGTTTGTTATCCTTAGTAAATGTCAATTGGAATGGGTGACGTTATACAATGTTGAAAAAAATAGCACCACGCTGTGGTTTAATTTCTTTGAAAAACAAGCTAAAAGTAAAAAAAGAATTGAAAAAGAGATGGTGGCCTATTTACCAATTAGACGTAGCTTCGTTTTTAACGTATTTTATATTACATTTAAGAATAAAATGAAAGCTGCTTGTTTCATTTTATTATTATTATTTTATTGTATCATTCATACTTGAATGTCAGTTTATTAGACTTGACCATTCTTTATTCCGTCAAATTCATTGAATTTCTGAACAACAACAACAACTTAAAGGTGCGTCCACCAATGATATACGAATTAATTTATAATTCGTTTTAATTAATTATTTGGCTGGAGATATAGCTATTTCAAGGGGTGCCAAGCCCTATCATCAGTCTCCTTATAAGTGGTGCTGAGCTTTAATCCAAATTTATTATGAAAAACTTTCTGCACAATATGACATTCGAACCCACGCATATCAGATTTGGTCAGTCTTAGAAGTCGTATGCACTACGCATCCCACTACTTTAGACCACTGACGTCACAGGTAGAGATGTTTATCGTTTGTTTATCATATGCATTTGGAGCATTAGCATTTTTCTAAGCGACTTCAAGTATGCTGTCTTGTTCCGGCTCCATTTTTCTCCATACCTTGTTTTATTTTCAGAGATATAGAGCGATTTTTAATTTGGTAAATTTTACCAGAATCATGTAAGGATTTAGGTTTCTAAAATAAAGCTTTTCAAAATATCTATAGCTATATATAGCTTTCATGATAATATAATAAAGGGTCTTTTTTTAGACGTGTGGTTTTCAAGAAGAAATAAAACGCATATAATTTAAAGTAAGAATTTAGCTTTATTATAAAGATAAGGGTTTGTGATTATGTTTTGAAAATGATTTTGGGCAAGTGGCCACCGCGGCTGGCTCGAATAAATTCCAGCCGAGAGGCTCCAGCTCCAATAGCTGTGCGTGATGGCGGATGGACTCATTCGGATCTTCTTCGACACACAGCAGCAATAGCGTCTTCGGTGCGCACTGTATGCCGTCTCTGAGGATGCGCATTATCCACTAGAGTAAACGTGTTGCGAAACCGATCCATGGTTGCTCGAATTACTCTGCTGGGCGATTATATCGAATATTGGACGCAGCACGCGATGCGTCGCGCGAACCGAACCATTATTTTGGTAATAAATTTGCACGATTTGCAAACGTTGCTCACGAGTAAGTCTATTCATTATGAAATGTCAAACCAAACTGAGCATATATCAAGTAACAAATGTCAAAAACACCAACTCCGAAAAAAGTATTTCCAAGATTGAAAACCACACGTCTAAAAAAACACCCATTATATTTTGCTTCCTATACACAAAACTATAGTTTTCCAACTGACTTTTCTGTACTAGATTATTTTCTATTTTCGTGACCTTTTTCTTAAATAAATATCCAAATATACTTCCAGATAAAGTCATTTACCTATATATACTAATATTCGTATCCATTGGATATATTAGCCCTTCGGGTAGATAAAAGATATTATACAAATTTACACAGATACACCAAGTAAGTATGTATTATGTGTCCATGGCTAATAATCTTCATATAAAGGCAACATGGGCAGTATAAGGTAAGTATATAAATAAACCGTTTTATTTTATCCCACACTAGTGTGAGTTCAGACATATCCAATCGAATTTATATCATTGGAATAGACATTTTGTGGACGGTCGTATAATTTTTATTTCGGACACACAAGGAAGGATTCTTTGTTACGGGAAAATATTAACTTTTGGGTAGATTAAGGATTTAATTTGAGAGCATTTAAATCATAACAAAATGTACTATAATGGCTCCAAGCAATTTTGACACAAAAGCAAAGGTGTATTTGGTTGAAATTATTTATAAGTTTTTTCTTTTAAAACAATTAAAAAATAAAAGAAATTAAAACATTTAGATTTTTTTTCTCATGTTTATGTTTATACATTGGAATTTTATCAAACTAATAGCATTTTAATATATATGTATATATATTTTATTGGATATGATTTTTGAAAAATATATGTTCACTATTTAGGTTATCAGCGATTGAGGCTAATAAAACAATCTTATATTTCCAATTTCAAATTGCCTATAGTAAATATAACCAACGAATAACAACATTCTAAAAAAAACAGGTAAAGAATTATTTTATTAAAGTAAATTAAATCACTTGGCCTTCTGTAAATGAATTGACATTAAAGGTAGAACCGCTCTAGGCGGAACTGCACTCAGCGACACTTTGCTCACTTTCGAACGAAACTGAACGAAACTTCACGTTGCGGCATAGTTGCTCAGATTATCAACTTTGTCGCATAGTGTCGCGCCGTGAAGTGAAGTTGTCGCTAAGTGCGATATAACTCATACAAATTCCTACAAATCAGTCGTGAAATTCTGTTCCACTGAAGGGCAGTTCCGCCAAGTGCGGTCTTAGCTTAAGGCTAACCCAGTAAGTCGTTCGTCACCAGTAGAGTTTCAAAAAGTTTTTAATCGTTTAATCGTCGAGATCCTTATTTCAGGTATACAATGTTGATACTGGCAAAGTTGCCAACATTTTTGAAAGTATATGTATATTGAGGTCTTCAAGAGCTGTTATTGCGTTCTTTGAAGGCTGTGTTTCTAGTTGTTCATGGGATTTTGTCTTCCACAGCAAAAACTCAGCCTTTATAAAGGGTGTTTATTTTAGACGTGTGGTTTTCAAGAAGAAATAAAACGCATATAATTTAATGTTATGGCCAAGAATTTAGCTTTATTATAAAGATAAGATAAGCAATTATGTTATAAAAATAATTTCGGGTAAGTGGCCGCCGCGGCTGGGTCGAATAAATTCCAGCCGAGAGGCCCAAATTAAAATTTATAAATAATTTAAAATTTTTCAGAATTTTTTTTGTATGCACTACTGTATGTATGTATATAGGTAAATACATTTTGGAAAAACATATTTTTTCATCATTTTTAAATGTCTCTTGTCTCCCTAAATCACCTCAAAACCTCTTTATTTTTTTATTGAGTCTGTCTACAGACCTGCAGTCCACTTCTACCACATCCAATTCAAATTATAGAAAAATGTTATGTTATTAATTTAAATCAATTAATAATAAGTACCTGGGAGACCGAGCTACGCTCGGTATCTTTAAAATTTATTTTGAGAATTTTTTTTATTATTTTTTGTAGAAAAATTTAATTAAATTTCAATAACACACATAAAGATATTAAGATACAAGCTTGCTCGTTTAATAGTATTATATAAAAATATATGATATATTGACAACATTTTTAGTAATCCTGACTTTGGGTGTGTTTTTTTTTATAAAGATTATAAAACGGTTCAATGAATCAAAATTATAATCAGCCCTATCACGAATTCCATCGTAATCGAAAACTTGTTACGAGTTCCGAAAAAAAAACTATCACAGATTCCATCGTAGTGAAAAATCTCATACAAATAGTCATTACGAACGGATTCGGTGATATTTTTTTTCGGGATTCGGAAAAGTTTCCGATTACGATGGAATTCATGATAGGGCTGAGTAACATATCATAGAAACAAGACTATACAGCTTATGAAAATAGTCCCGATAGAATTCCAGGCTAACGATAGACTGTATAGTTGAGTTGCTATATGATACGTTATTATTTATTTTGCTTCAAATTCAATAGAAAACATATTCTTTATTCAAGCTCATTGTTTTTAATATTATTGAACTGTTTTGCAATACTTTATAGATTAGAGAAAAAAACACGCCTTTTATTTCATAAGAAAAATTTATTTAAGCAGTGAAATAATAGGCAATATTAATTCTTTAAAAGTTTTACAACAGATGTTATTTATACGTATGATCCAGTGCCCTAAAAATGTACAAAATTCTAGTTAAAACATGATCTAAGTAATTTACCTTTCACTTACGTACCCACTCTTATCATGGAAACATTAAGGCCATTCGATAATTATCCGAGATGTACTTATAGTTTGGTTCCAAACGTTTGAAAACTTGCTCCTCAAAGCCAAATTTATTGCGACTGCAGTGGTGTCAGTGGAGTGTTTGAGCATTATGTTTTTTTTTTAAATAGGAATAACGATGTGAAATAAAATCCAATAAAAAAATATAGCCCTTGCGAGAAATAAGAAAAGTAGGCGTGAAAGTGGGCGATTTTTTATATATATAATTTTAAATTTTTTTTCACATTCATAAGAAAAAATTCTGAAAATTTCTTGAAATTTTCGGAAACGAAGTACATAATAATAAAAATGGGCATGGCAGTGGGAGGATTTTAGTAAAACAATTTTTCAAATTTTTTCATAAGAATAAACTAAAACATTAATTCAAATCGTTTGAATTAATCCCGTCAAACTAAGAAAAAATAAATAAAGTGGCGCGGCAGTAGGCGGATTAAATCCAATTTGAAATGTTTTGTTTATAAGAATAAACTCTGAAAATTTCATCCAAGAGCCGTTTTCGAGAAACCAAAAACTAATAAAAATGGGCGTGGTAGTGGGCGGATTTAAATTTTATTTTTTTTAGTTTTATTCTTATTCCTTTATATAAATTCTGAAAATTTGATTCATATAGTTTCCAAAAAACAAAGGCATTTACGATCGTTTTCGATAAACTATGAAACAATAAAAGTTGGCGTGGCAGTGGACAGATGTTCCTAAAACCGTTTTCTGAATTTTTTGTTTTCTTAAACTCCCTGCAAATTTCATCCAAATCCTTACAGCCATTTCCGAAGATTAGCTATATTAGAAAAATGGGCGTGCCAGTGGGCGGATTTAACTAAAATTACTTTAAAATTTTTTGACTCGGTGACCTGAACGAACTGTGTAAATATCATCCAAATCGTAGGAGCCTTTTCCGAAAACCAAAAAAACAAAAAAAGTGGGCGTGGCAGTGGGTGGATTTTCTCAAAATTATTTTCAAATTTTTTTTGTCATTCATCAGTATACTCCCAGCTAATTTCATCCGAATCGTTACAGCCATTTCTGAGATCCCATTATATTAAAAAAAGTGGGCGTGGTAGATGGCGGAGTTATTTCAAACTAATTAAAAAATTTTGTCTCGTTGATCTTAACAATCTCTGCAAATTTCATCAAAATCGTTATAACCGTTTCTGAAAAACGAAGAAACATTAAAAGTGGGCTTGGCAGAAGGTGGATTTTACAGAATTATTTTTCTTAATTTCAACCTCATTCATCAAAACAATTTCTGAAAATTTCATTCAAATCATTTGGGTCGTTTCAGAGAAAAAGAGATGTTTCCGACCAATTCCGAGAAACTAAGAAATAGGAAAAGAGGGCGTGGTAGTAGGCGGATTTTACAAAATCAAAATTTTGAAATTTTTTCTCATTCATTGAAATAAACTGTGAAAATTTCATCCAAATCGTTGGAGCCGTTTTCGAGAAACCAATAATATATATATATATATACAAGAATTGCTCGTTTAAAGTAATAAGATATATTTCTTAAAGAAGTTTTGCGTTTAATAATTTCTTGATAAAATTTTGCAAACACTATATATCAAGTCAGACATTTTTTTCCTAATTTAAATAATCATTAAAGCAACATTTCCAAGCATTTTATTTTGAATCCAAGAGATGTCCCTATAAACCTCGCTAGCGTTGCTGTTTATATTACACGAAAATCAAAGAACAAACAACTTTTTCAAACTCTATCGTTAACAATGCCATGAAATTATAGAACCATTAACAAAAATCTTTAATGTCTAGTAAATAGCTTTGAATAACAAAATTTGATTCAGCCATGCATTTTATATTACTGTGTTAGCATATAATTTATTACCACACCAACTTTACTTTGATTATAATAGATTATAATTGTTTTCATGAGCACTGTTTAAAAGCAGCGAGTTCTTACAGTGGTATGGGATTCCGATACTCTTGTTTCCAATTAAACTTTGGGATATTGATCAACAAACTCTGGACATTTTTAAAAACTTAAATTATCAAAGATTTTTGTGTCTCTATTATTTTCGATTATATAAAAACACAATATATTATTTTTCAATCCCAGGTAACTCATTTTCCCAAAGGTATATGATACCTTAACTTTTTTTTTCATTTTAACTGTGAAGTCGTTTTTTTTGTGTATGTTTTATTTTTAATTTAATTAAAATTAAATATCACCAGCGAAACTCAATCCTTATAACAGATTAAAATTGAACTTATTTTGAAAAAGTTTTTCAACACTTTTATTTTCTTTTTCGAAACACCAACTTCAAACAATTTCCCCCAAAGTCAAGCTAACGACAAAAAAAAATCAAAAAAAAAAAAAATTAATCTAAAATTTAGTATTATTTTCACTAAAAAGTCAGCTTATATTGCTTTTTTGATATCTATCTTTCTCTATGCGATGTGTGAAGTGAAACTCAAACTTACCCTGAGGGCAAAATTGTTTTTTATGACATTTTTTTGTTGCAAAGCCTGTATATAGAGTGTTGTTATACAATATAGTGTTTGTTGGAGTAGTTGGAGTATTCACCCCAAAGGAATTGATACGAAAGTTCAAGTGATACAAAGTTTCTCGTTGACATCGAGGCAAGACAAGGAAAGCAAGGCTAGGCAAGGCATGGCATCATTTCAATTTATGGCTACAACTTCTTTTTTATGCTCAGATGGGACTTATCATGGTTTGTTGCACATAACAATATAAACGGTAAAGTATAAGTATGTACATATATACGACGTTTACCCAGCAAATATTTGCCATAATGTATAACTCTGTATATACATATAAATAAAATAGGTGTCAAATTGTAGAAAACTTTTATCAGATATCAATTAACTTTTGCAAAAAGTTTTCTATACACTCAATGTTTTAAAGAGTAAAAGATGGCAAAATGCAAAAATGTTCTCCCTTGGTGATGCCCGCATTGAAACGGTTTTTTTTTATTTAAGAGCTTCAACCTTTGGATGGTACGAAATCTTGTTTGTGATAAAAATTTAAATCAAAAATGAATAAATAAATAATTATGAGAGTTTATTTTAAAACAAAACAAGAAGAATAAACTTATTTTGAATATTTATAACATTGCAGCAAAATATAATAAAACTTTTACTTGTTTCTTGTTATCTATGTGACGATAACATACGAGGAATGAAGTTTGATATGTTTTATTAACTTGATAAACACAAACAAAAGTCTTACTCATATTTCTTTGGACCTGACAAATTTTGAAGCATAAAAATGTTAATTAATTTTATGAAATTTATGAAAAAAAAGTTCTTTAAATATAAAAAAATTTAGTGCCTTTCCTCATTTCTTTTAGAAAACTCCACCTTTCGAGAAAAGTTAATAACAAAGAAAGGAAAACATTAATTATTGTTAATTGCATAAACAAAATAAAAATCACGTTTAGGGGAAACGTATACCTAATTATTGCTCTAGTGATTTATAGTATTTTAAAGTGTCTTTTATTGTTTTATTAAAATAAATATATTGATATGATAATACATATATGTAAAATACAAACGTTTAAAGCCAACAGTGGGAAAATTCCCCAAAAAATTGGGATTGAAATATTCAGGTAAGTATGTAGGTACTTAAAGAAAGTAGGTGTTTTTTAATACCGCCTCGGTATTACAGGTGTTACAATACAAGAAAAATTAGTTTTTAATATTTTCAATTTATTAAACTTTTTTTTATAATAATTTTGTATTTAAGTTCAATATTACTTTCATTAACATGCTCGCTTTAATACGGGTTTTCTGAACATTAATCTCCAGTTTCTGTACCTGTCGGAGAATTAAAAAAGCTAGACGCCACTTCCATTTTTCCGGAGGTTGTGTAAGTAGGTACATCTTTATTTATGTATCTTTATGTATTACCTAATTTGTCAGTTTTATGGGATAATTAGATGGTAAATTTGATTAATTGAACTCAATTGTTTGCCCTGTAATCTACATTTTTTGCATTTATTGTTGCAATTCATTCGGTTGTGGCTTTCAAACCCTGTATATTATCAATTCTGGCACCCCACAGTGTTTACGTTAGAGAACTTCACTTCATGATGCAACTTATAACGCAAACGCTTTCTGTGGGCTGCCAGTCTTGGTGATGTAAAATGATTAAGCTACTACCTTAATATTCTCATCATTGATTTTCATTAACAAGACACACGACCTACACTGTTTCATGAGCTTAAGAAGTGGTGACGTATTGCTTCAGGAACTTGGCAGCTTTTGTGTTAAAGAGTTGCATCCTAATATGCATGAAACTCTTTAAAGCAAACGCTTTGAAGTGCCAGATTTGGTGATTCAGAATAAGGAAATCACCTACCAAAATATTATCATCATTATTTTTTTTCATCGACAATTATATATTTCATTATTTTTTGAATAGTCAAAAAAAAACCCAAATAAATCGAACAGGCTAAAGTAAAAACTTGATCTTTGACTTTTCTTTCACACCATATTTTAAGAAATTTTTTATAGTCCAACTTCAAATACGGGCTATTTGGTAAACAAAACTAAAAACACCAACATAAAGCGCCATAAATGTGATGGCACTTATGGCCAGTGGCCGCAACAAGTCCTCTTTAATTAAGTCAATCTACTGATGTCACTTCAAAAACTGAAATTATTGTTTTAGAACAATAAGATAAAGAATTTTTTGAAAATTACTTGGCCATTGAGAAAGAAGAAACAATCAAAGACCGCCTTCTCAAAACATTGAATAGGTGGTTTAATAAAGGAAACAATTCAAATGCAGACACGAAATAAATTCAAATGTAACTTTTACGCACTGCACAATTAATGGTCCGGGCAAATTATTCTGTGTGAAAAGCGAAAAAACAATCGACACAGTTATCAATTTCGCTCATCGAAAAGCGTATCAATTACATATGTATTAAATGTATTTTAATGTTTAATGTTCAATTTACTTTAATTAACAACACTATGTTTTTGATACGTTATATTATCACTTTGGTAACCCTAATTGCCTATCACTAAATAACCAACTTTGTATTTAAGAAGTTAATAAATCAGTTTGTAATCGATCACTGTCCGCATCACATCTTTTCCACTCTCTCGACTCTCCATGATACAACACTACAAAACGCAAAGCAGAACGAAATATTTAGTTTGTATGGAATTTTCGTTTTTCATCTGCAGCTTAGTAGAATTTAGAAGACAGACAAAAATATTTTCAATAAAAAAATAAGGTATTAGGGTTTTCCACACAAAAGTGAACCAATTTCTCAATTTGACAAAATTTCTGGAACAAGAAAGAAAAAAAGGAAAAAGTAGAAGATATCTTTGCCGAAATTAGATATTCAATTTCCTGAATTGTCTTTGTCTTTAGGAAAGGAATTTTTAAAAATGTGATAACTTGAATTTTTTAATACAGAACATAAGAACTACGATTTTTCGATGAAACCCATTTTTGTAAGCCTAATTACAGTCAAGCTTCTTTATAACGAACTTCTTTATAACGTAATTCTCTCTATAGTGAATTTCATTTTGTTCCCCTTCCCCTTAAAAAATATCTCATATGAATTAGGTTCTTTATAACGAAATTCTCTATAGCGAAATTCTCTTTATAAGGAAATTATTTTTTTGGTTCGAAAGCAAAGTTGTTTCTTTATAACGAAATCTCAATTTTCAGATTTGAAATAAAAGCCTACTACGATTTTTGTTTCTTATTTTAAAAGGGAATTCCCCATTTAAGCAAGAATTTTCGAAATTTCAATTATTTTCAAATTTTAAATCTAAGCCTACTACGATTTTTGTTCCTAATTTTAAAAGGGAACTCCCCGTTTTGGGAAGAATTTTCTTAAAGGTTCCCCAACACCAGCGCGAATTTTCGGTGGCGACGACGAAAACAATAATAACAACGAGTTGTTTTCATTGACAACCACGTGTTTTTATTGTTGTTTTCGTCACCGCCACCGAAAATTCGTGTTGGTGTGGGGGAACCTTAAATTGAAATTATTATGTATGTGCGGATGTATAAAAAGTGTGCATATGTAGTAGAACTTTTACGTCGAGTTTGAGAGAATAGGAAGATTTTTATAATAAAACAATAAATAAAACTCAATTGCAATCGAAAATTGATATGTTTTTAATTAAAAAATAAAAAGACACACATATCTTTAAAATGAGTTTTTTTTACCATTTTTTTTTAAATATACCTCTTGCAGTGTTAAAAAAATTACATTTTCTGTATTACGAATTTTGTATATAACTTCTTTATGACGAAGCAATTTTTTGTTCCCTTGAAGGTTCGTTATAGAGAAGTTTGATTGTATTATGTTTTGATGATGAATCATGAAAGAAAAAATTTCTGACCTCTTCATTTGAACTTAATTTATCAAAGGATGAATTTTTATTTAACTGGTGAAATCCATGCTTCCTATATTATAATAAAATATTTCTTAAAATGTTTCCATTAATTTTATTCACTTTCAATATAAACAAAAATAAATAAAAATCCATTGCTTCAAGAAAAACTTCATAAGTTTTTAGCCATATGCTAACCAAAAAAACTAAATCACCAAACTAGTTTTAATAGAAAAATCTTCTTTTTCCGTCTTCGCACAAATTGATAGCTTCAGCAATATCCGGCATTCCGTCCAAATAGATATTTTATTTCTTTATACATATATAACAATAAAGATGAATATATATACATACAAATTAGAGAAAAAAAAGGAAAGAATTTAATTCAAACTTTCTCCTCAAACGACTGTTTATAGAATTTAAACAAATCGATTTGAACTAAGCGAGGAAAAGAAGAATGAAAGTTTGTTAAAAAAAAAAAAATGATGATGATAGCGATGGCAAGCCTTCTATATACGAAATCTGGGGTAGATAGTGTTACAATTTGATTAATTGCCGGAAAAGGAAACGGAAAGGAGTGGCAAAAACTGAGAGCCAGCATGAGCAACACCACAAACTTCGTTTCGTAAATTTATAGAAAAACTGAGGCCAAATAAAAGAAATTCTAACTCAGATGTTTGCTGGAAAAATTGTATAGGACAGTTTATATACAGTCGCAATAAAAAGAAAATTTACATTCAGTTTTTATCTGAGGTTAATTTCTAATTTCATCGCTATAATAACATTTTAATATTTTTGTTAGAAAAAGATTTTTGAGTTTACTTTAATATATACAAAAAAATAAGCTCTTCTACCTCCCCTGTTTTGTCCTTGTCGCACCCATCGTACCACCCTTATAACTTCCTCGGCACTACAGCGATGATGATTTATACTGTTATCAATAGTAACTCACTCATTTGTTACTTCTTTGGGAGCATGGCGATGAAGCTGTCTGACGTTCCTCTCTTCATCATTATTCTTATACCTTTACACAATCCAAATTTACCTCTATTGAGCAGGACCTAAGCTGGACAAGCCGATGATCGCTCTGACTGGGATGCCTAGTTCAAAATGTATTTCCATCACGTCGTTAAGGGAGTATCCGGTCTGGATACCTGGCGACCTCAGGTTTAACCTCATTAAATCTCTGAGCAGATGCACATCCCTTTTTGGGTCAGTAGTCCGGTTTTGTGGCTACTCATGGTCCCTCGACTGATACAAACCGCACTTAGAGTAGAAGTAAGTTATAAATATACCTAATGAAATGGAAGTGTTTTGGAATATAGTTATCCTCAATGTCTCAATCCTGTACGCCTGTGAAATTAGCATAACAAGTTTCACTTAGACTAATGGGACCATAACAGAAAGTTGCATTTAATTTTTGCATTTATATTCCGGATTTTGTAGTTCACCAAAAAGTGTGTGTCACCCCGTTTTTTCAAAAACCAAAAAAACTTTATCAATTTGAAATAAGGCTACAAATTTTCAGTTCTTTTTGCAGTTCAAAAAAAAAAATGTGTCATGCCAACTTCACAGACGTCAATCCCGTTGTGATATGATTATGCGAAGCATGGTCCTCCTAACATTTAAGAAGATTCTTTTCTGAGTACTTATCTCAAGTTCACGCCAGAATGATTAGATTTTTAAAGAACAACAAGGAAAAACAGACTACTGCGAGGATTCTTAACACCTTTGATAACAAACAGGAGGTCGAAGAAAAATGTCAGAATAAAGGCTTCTGCAAACATAGAGTTTTTCTGAGTGAGCATCAACTGTAAAGTTCATCTTTTAAATTATAAGACTAAATCAATATCTTAATATTGGTTGCCTTGTCTAAATACTGCAATCAGTCCAAATTAACTTCAAATCCCATAAAATACAATGTTGGTTATTCAAAATTTTCTTAAAAACTACTATTTTGATTAAAAATTTGTTTTTTAATTTTTAAAGTACTATAGTTAATAATTTGCGTTTTGAACATTCCCCCTGACACATTTTTTTTTTAATTTTTGTAGGGCCCAAAATAATTTTACCAGCCATATAAATTGTTTTGAGATGTAAAACCTACCAAAATTTTGAAAAAAAAAAAAAAAAATGTTTTGGATTTTTGAAAAATTGTATTAAAATTTCTTTATGATAACTCAATATTTCGGAAAGGAATTTTTATTAAATGTGGCACCAAGCGATTTTTCAACATTATCGAGCAGATTTTAAATAACAATGGCTATAAGTTGCCAAAATTAACGGTATCTTTTGCTTAAATATCGTTAAAGAAAATCTGATTTCCCTCGAAAAAGACTCCTACGATTTTGTTAACAATTTGTCTATGTGCTAATATAAGTACGGTCTAGTATTTAAGATTTACAAATTTTATACTAAGACAAAATTAACAATTTTCACCAAAGAACCATTTTTTTTATTTTCCACAATTTATTATCTGTCTAACCAATTCAAATCAAATTTTGTATACAAGATCTTTTTATAAGTGGTGGACAAATAGAGTGGACCGATATCTTAAAATCATGTCCATATAATGTACCAACAACAAAAACAAATTGATGCTTTTACAACAAAATGCACAATTTTGGAATTAAGTCGCCCAACTACGCATAGAAAAGTTAAACCCTAACCTCTTCTGGTTGTTTTATTTCAAAAACCGTTATTTGTATGAAACAAAGTATGTTGATCTTTTTTGTAGGAAATATTTCAAGCTAAAAATTAGTCTTTGACACTTTTTTTGTACAACTTAATATTTGGGGGTTATTTATGAAAAACCATTTTGGAGGGCCTTCAGCCCCCCGTAAAATTGTTAGCGGCACTCATATCGATGAAGACTTTTGACAGTTTCTTAAGAACACCATGAGGAAGCTACATACCAAAATCCAGCTTTCCGGCGATTTTTTCCGAGCTTTATTGACTGGACCACAATGGCCTTCCAAATTTTGAAAACAAAATTAATTTGGGATATAAAAAAAAATTATTATTATTTGGAAAATTCGATATTTCAAAACCGGGTAGATGTTTTATTGTGATATTAGGTATAAAATTAATGATTTGGAGAGAAAAATAAATTTGTAAATTAGCATCAAATTTTAAGAATTAAAAATAATCTTAATCTTAATTTTTAGTTATCGACTGGTCTAGTACTTTTTACTTCACAGAAAGTTTATTTAATATGCAGACACCGTAAAGTCTTGACTGTATGATATAGTATGCTTTAAATGTAAATTTAAATCTTGTATGTAACTTTATTGATTTTAATTTTACCTTAAAATAGTCTTAACAAAAATTGTTATTTTATTAATGTTCTTTCATTTTGTACTTGCTGTTTGTTTTCTTTCATAACTAATTTTATTATATTTTTTGTACATTTAATTTTTTAACAAATTGGACATTGGTCTGCAGTTGAATTAAATAAATAAATAGATAAATAAATATTAAAGTTAAGGTACACCATTAAAAAAAAACAAATTGTTGTTCCGCATGGGTCTGTCCTGGGACCCATATTTTTCAACGTTTATATGTTAGACTTCCCATTTTTGGACGTAAACACCAAATTAGCTATGTTTGCACACGACATAGCACTTTTTGCGTCGAAAATTTATAATGGTCACTAATAAACCATGTACAATTTGTTTCATTGTTGGAAAAACAACTCTAATTGTGCTGATACCCATTTAAAAAAGATGCAATGAGTGTAAAATAAAATATTAAAATTAATTCTGTTGTTGAGCAAATTAAGCTTGTACTGTATAAACTACAAGATATTTTTTTAGAATATGTTCCTATTCTGACAACTAGCTTATTCTTAAACTATATAGTTTTTTTTTATATTGCATTTTAGTTTATTTGCAGTTTTAGTTTTTAAGTATTATAAAGGGTTTTTTTTCTTGTATAGCCTTTTCCTTGAAACATTGTTAAATTCATTTAAATTATATTCATTTAGTAGTAAGAATATTGTTGAAAAGATTTTAATTTTCTATATACATATATTATATAGTATGTATAAGAATGTAACAAATATTGAACTGGAATAAATAAATAAGTTAATAAATAAATAAAAATGAATGTACGTAAAAGGAATTTGTTTAAATATTTATTTATAATTAATTTAAAGGATACAAAATATGATAAAATTTAAAAAAATATATATGTTGTGGATATTAACGATTGTAAATAAATATTTAAAAAAAAAATTGTTTCCTAAATTGTATTTTTATTTCTTTCACTACCTACCAGTTTTTTTAAAATACAAACAGCCATATTAAAAAAAACGCTTATTCGACCTTTATTCCACGAGTTTAATTAACCAGGGAATAAGAGTTAAGCTACGGGTTAAAATTTTCCATGAATAAAAACAAAATGATTGTGGAATAGTAAAGTGACGTTTAATAAAAATTCCTTATGAATATCTATTCCAAAAACTAAAACTACTACAGTATTCGTATTAAATAGAGGGGATAAATAGATAGATTGAACAGATTAAATTTGCTTCACTTTTTTTGAATCTCAGAATAAATTTGGCACTTCTAGTTATTATTCCTTTGCTAAACCACCTTCTTCGGTGGTTTAACTTTGTAAACGTCATTTAGTAGACATTTTGTTTTATTCACAACATTTTTCACTAAGTCCACGGAATAAGACCTTAACCTTCGCTATTCCACGTTTATTAATTTGGCTGTAAATATTTAACAAATTTTATACATACCTACTTAAAATATTATCTAAATAAAAATATATATAAATGTTCGTTTCTTCCTAATCGTTAATCTCCGAAAGTTCTCCACCGATTGCTTTGAAATTTTGATACAACATTGCATACTTTAAAAAAAAAACGGTGTCATCTGTTGGACATAAAAGCAACACCTGGTGTACTGGGATCTCAGTTTTGTTGTCAAAAAAATGAGGATAAAATTTTGAATTGCTTGCTAAAAATTAAAATTTTTAAAAGACAAAAATGGAGTCAAAGACAAAAAATTGCTTTCGAATTTAACTAAAGCAAATTGGTAACATTTACAAAACGAATAAATTCTGAATTTGGAGCCATTGAAATTTACTTCTAAAGGCACAACTTTTACCTTTTATTAAAAATTAAAAACTGTAATTGGAAATTTTAATTTGTTAAATTTGGGACGTTTAGAAATCCAAAATAGTGAATATTTTGATGATGGTGGCTTAAATTATTACTTCAGTAAAAACAATTTATTTCAAAATTTACAATTAGAATATTCAATTATGGTTTTGTATTAATACTACAATTACTGAATCTTAACACATATGTTACACTGTTGTTTTTACTAGAATTAATTAAACCCGTGCAACCGAGGCGGGCCAGCTAGTAGAAAATATTTTTTTTTTAAAATCACTCCCACGAATTTTAATTTTTCAAAATTTAAAATTTGTTAAAGAAATCAGAGGGTGTACAATGTACATTGCATTTGTGTCAAAACAATTTCATGTTATTTAATCAATTTTGTATTTCTAATTATGTTGATTTTTAACAGTTTTAACTAAACTAGCTGGCATAAAATAAAAGCTCCAATTTTTTATTTATTTTGTTTAAAATAAGATGAAAAGGTTTAAAATATTCAGACTTTAAAACCACAATATATGATCGTATACATAAGTTTGTGCGAACCAGTCGTGGATTATATTTGCTTTACTTTTGACTTTTCTTTACATCTTCTCGGGAACAATATTTTTATTTCATTATTGAACCATTACCATAAATCTTCAATGTCTAGCCACTTAAAAGCTTTAAATTCCAAGAACAAGTTCATTCGTGCATTTTGTATAAAAATTAAGATAATGTGCCAAGAGATCGGAGATATACCTACATATACCTACGCAACAAAAAACGAAGTTCAAGGACATGCCAAATTAATAATATTAATAATAATAATCTTTACGAATACCTACTAAATGCTTGTTAGACTTAGGGTCTTTCAAATTCCGCTTGAATTTCCCGAGTCTAGTAAGAAAAGTATGAATAGAAACGATAGGAAGGAATTTTTGTTGGCATATATAGTGAATTGAGAATAAAGAGTTTTATTATCCCATGGAATCCCAACGATATGGCAACCCAGTTGAAACGGGAGCAATTTGGAAAAGAATTCTATATACCTAGACTAGGGATAAAACTCACACCACTTATAAGTTAAAAGTCAGACAGGGAGTTCATGTTCCCTTGCCACCCAGATGAAATGTTAAATTTGACTGGGCTAGTTGTGTTTACTTAAAAAGCAGAACCTGGAAGTCATATTATCATTCGCATCCTTGTATCGTGTTGATTTTTGTTTACAAAAAAAACCCACTGATTTTGGCATTAGGAACATGTTATACTCGCCGGAATATCCACTCTGACAACAAGTCAAACTGGAAAGAGAAACATGATGCTATACTAACAAGTTCCTCTGGCCGAACAATAATTCCGAAAAATAACACTTTTGATTTTCAGGACTCGCAAAGTTTTTCTATTTGTTTAGCTTTTCCTTCTTTTTTTGCTTTGTTCATCTGAACGTATATAGTGCTCTTTTAGAATTATTTCTACTAATGCTGATGGAACGAATAGATTTTTTATTTTCCCTTTTTTTTCAAAACTATGATAAAGTTTTCTAATTCCATTTGAGTTAAAACGTAAATATCTCTAACCAGGCGAAATAATAAATTATATTTGGATTTTTAGAAAACAAAGAAAAAAAAAAAAACATATTGAAAAAATACATAGAACCAAACAACGAACTCTTGTCACCGTTCCGACAATTCCCGAAAACTTTTTGTGATGTTGTTGACACTTCCCGTCAAACTTTTTGGCATGCCTAGTCTTGGGTGGTAAAAACGAGTATATAGTATTTGGAGAATGCATCCGTTCTCAACGTGTCCCCTTTTCCTTGGGGACATGATGGAGGGTTTTATTTTTTTGAAAAGAACAAAAAGAAAAAAACAAAACAATATATTTTATGTTCTATTTTATTATTGTGCGAACAACGCGACGACTCTCCATGGGATAACAAGTTTGGAAGGATGCTTTGAAAATTGTATATTATCGCCAAACCTATAGTCATCGTTTTGATCATCTCGTTTATCTTCCTGGGATATGAGGGAATACCATTCATGGAAAAGTAGGTATAGGTAGATATTATATCATGAGGCGAATTTCATGGTGGATCATAAATTTTGTTCATTTTAAACTGTTTTTTTACTTCTTTTTTTTGTTTTTGTTTAATATACTCATTTTACTTTTATTTTTTTGGCGCTTTGTATTAAGTGGCCCGTGTTTTATGATATCGAGCAGGTTTTTGGTGCAGTGTAGTATACATATAATATGTAAGCAATTTCAACTAATTTACAGGCACACAATGTTTTATGACCTTTTTACAACTTAAAACTTCCGGGAATATAATAGCACTTTATTTTTTAACTGCAGTCAACTTTGTCGTTTGGAATTTTTTTATTTTATATTGTGATTAAACGATTGGGTCATGAAATACAACATAATGGTATATATATGAATATAAAAAAAGGAAAGAAAATCTGTTTCAAAAAATTTATTTTTGTGAAGGGAGAAATTATTAATTTAAAATTTTTTTTATTAGTTTTCACAAATTAAATTATACTTGTTATTCTTTTTTTAGGTTGTAATCTTGTCCCACCATTAGCATACTTCATACTTTTGAAAAAATGTACTTCCACTAGCAAATAAATTAATGAAATAGAATCAGCATGTAAAGGGGTATGGGGGGTTTAATTGATTTAAGGTTAATTTGCTCTTCAACGAAATTGAAGCTATAAATAGTGCTTAGTCTTCTTCTTGGCTGATGTATTTCAGTAGTATAGTATATAGAATTTGTATTATTAAAAAAAAAAACCTTCTTTTTAAAATTGAAGATTTTTATGTCGTGATTTAAAAAAAAACCATTGTAATTTTTGGCTTTAAAAAAAAATAAAAACAAAATTTTAAATTAAGGACATCGTTTAAACCTTGCAGTCGTCGCGCGGATTACTATTGTAATCCACTAATGCAAAATTGAGTATTGCCGAAAAACTAAGGATGTAGATTCTTTGTCTCTGTTAGTACTTAAAGTTAAGAAGTAATAATTTATTTTTTTTTAATTTGAATAATATGTTAATTGCATTTGAAGCAAAATAAATTTGAAAAAATTAAAGCGTCGTGGTTTTATTCTAATTTTAATATGTAATCCGCGCGACGACTGGTGTAACTTTTTGAAGCGCGACGACCGCAGGGAACATGTTCTCCACCTATGGGTTAGGTATAAACAAAATAGAAATTATTAAAAGAATAATTACATAGGTATTTAAATTGTTCAAATAATATCTAAGGCGTATTTAAATTTAGCTCGAAATATTCCAGCTTGATTAACTGGACTGGAGGAATATATTTTCATTAACAGTGATTTGTAGAAAAGAAATATTTTTGTCTTATTTCATAAATTCTAACAAAAAAGGTTTAATACACACTACACAAAAAAACGTGCTTTAATGAAGCAAATGAGCCGGTTTTCCCCAGTATCATAAAATCTGTGGGTTTTTCCAAGATCTTGTATTTGATTTTTATTTTTATTATTGTTACGTTCACATGAAAAAAAATATTAAAAAGTTATGTCTATTACGCATTTTCCCAAGAAAATCGACATCAAAGTAAAAAAATTAGCATTGGCAGGAAAAATGGAACAGACTTGAAACTGGGTATCTTAAGACTGAGACGAGATATCAACTTTATTGAAACGCGGTTTTAAAGGGTGGTATTTCTTCTAAAAACAATGTCCTAAACGAAGTTTCTATACCAATAGAATTAGCAGACTTTTACTTTAGAATGATTTTGTTCTTAGAATATACCCAAAAATCACACCCTAAAATACTTCAAACCGGGTCCAGGACACTCTGTATAGATCGATAGTAAAAAAGTCACCTAGAATTGAAGTAAAAGAAAATTTTTATTTGGTCAATTTGAACGATATAATATGTATTTTCGATATGAAAAGTTCGTTTTTTTGTTGTTAAAGGCCTTTTAGTTCAGGCCAATAAAATTGAACCAAGTAGTGTGCAATATGCTTTTTGAAACGTTTTAATTAAAGATGGTTTGAATGAAACAACAACCATTTTGGTGAGCTACACCCTAGTTTTTAATGGCTTGAAATTCATATGAGCAACTGCCGGGACTACTTTTAGTGATACTTGGTCTATTTTTTTTTTTCATTTCAATTTGAAAAACTTGTTTGACTTAACTGAAGATTGAAACTAGGCCAAGCGTGGCTTCAGATCCATGCACAACGCATTGCGCTACTCGAGTCACTTGATTAGATTGTTTGACAACTGAATTTTATTTTTTTTAAATATACATATTTCTTTTATACAGGGTGATTTGTATAAGATGAGACAAAAAACTAAACATTTGGATGTTTGACTTAAAATAAAAAAAGTATTGAAAATTAAAAATAAAAATAGTACCTACTTACATTTTAGAAACAAATTTTTAAAATTATTTTTTTTTAAAGCTATTAATTCTAACAAACTTCATTTAGAAAAAAATAAAAGAATGGATTGCTGGCTTTAAAAATTCTAAAGCATCATATTGTATGAAGTTGAAGATCACTTCATCCGAAGTTTTTTTTTCTTTAGACTTGCAGCTCTCAATCAATGGTATTGGAAAACTTTAAACACCAAAATGTTGAAGGCAAGTTTTTCCAGGGGCGATGTCCGTTACTTTTTTTTTCAAATGAACCTCGTTATATTTTTTTTAACTGAGTTTCTAAACTTTTTTAGTTATATTTTTTTTAGACGTTCATCTAGACCATAATAAATGTTTTATAAAAAAAAAATTGCACGTTTCTCTAGGGGCGATGTTCCCCCTTACATGTACAAATCAAATTAGATTTTCCAAACTCTAGAGGTGACGTTTTTAATTTTTGTTTTATTTCATGTTTTATTACGTGCCTAACAACAAATTAAAACAAAATGGTAATAATATAAAAATATATACGCATAAATATGTTTTTTTTTATTTATATACAACTTTTTCTATAGATAAACTAATTTATTTAATTTTTATAACAAAGAATTTGAGTATGGAGGTATGGTATTTTGAGTAGTTTTTTTTTAGAAGAATTGAAAATTTTCGTTTGGGTAAATTAACGAAGATAAAGAAAATTAGAAGATTTGTCATTTATACCAAAAGCAATATAAAAAAACAAAACTGAAGTGTTGTTAGGACCATGGAATATCTTGTGAATATGTTCACTTATTATAGACTTATAATGTAAAGACCGAATGAAAATATATTCTTATTTGTATAGTTCTGCATCTATATAACTCTATTTAAAAAAAAATGGTTTTATGCTGTTTTGAGCAGAATCCATAGAAATTATCATCTTATTTTAAAAAGACTACCATATTTAACGCGGACCCTTTAATTTTCTTCACATTTTATTCTTATAGTTTTGCATTATGCTAACGTGTTTCAGGTTTTGAAGGCCAAAATGTAACTTTGATTTTCCGAAGAATTTGAGGGTGTTGATTTCGAATCCTAAAGGTGTGTGTCCATTACAGAGTTCTTTCGCTAATAAACTGACAAGAGCTTCTCTCGGGTGCCTGTTATTTTTTCACGATTTTAATGTTGCGAGTTTACTTGTAAAAAGTGTTGAAATTTAATTTCCTGACACAGAACTTTCATATTTAACTTAATATATTTTCTCTGCGAGTTGGAAGTTGGAAAAAGTTAAAGTGATATTTATTACTTACAACCGCAAGGGTTGTACAATTTTTTTTGACACCCTTATTAAATAAAATATATATTTAAAAATAATGGGTTACACCACTGATAGATAAATCAAAGCAAATTCGGTATTGCCCTAAGGATTATTGGCAGTTTCTGAAAACATCATATCAACATCAATACTATAGTAAAACATTCAATCGTCCATCTTGCACAAAATCTGTTTGATCAACTTCAGTGACTTTTTAATATTTTTGCCGTCAACTCCTTGCAAATTATCTAATCGAATATAATGACTTCAACAAACTGCAGTATTGAAAATAATTGTTTTGCATATAGATTTCATTTTGGCTTTTAAAACAGTTAGTTATAATTCGCGTTGAGGGAGAGTGTTGAAAGGTAATTGTGAACAAGCCTTTCTATGTTTCTTTTATGCCAACGCTCATACTCAATCATTAGCATTAGACCACTTTCATGAATTCTTAATTGTTCCTCTTTACTTTATACCAATTGTAAGTTAGTTGCTAATAAACTCTCGAATAGAACACTTGACTTTTAATTTAAAGCTCCTAACACTGCAGTGTAAGAACATCTTAAAATTAAATTTTTGACGCACGTGACGTTTTCGAAAGCGGCATTATCTTTGCTGTTTTCTCAATTTATAAAAGTTAACTTAAATTTTCAGAGCCAAGGAACTTTAACATTTTTTTTGTTCCAATCGCTAAATGATTGACTTGATGTTTTCAAAAAAATTTTTATAAGTTCATATTTTATGCCAACCAGTTTCAAAATAAACTGGGCGAAAAGAACTTTTGGAGTTGAGGTCACTTGAACTTATGATTTGGAAATTATTTTCACTTAATTTGCAGCAAATCCATAGGTTCTCGACAGGATTCAGTTCAGTTTTCTTTATTGAGACTTAAATTCACAAATTTAGTTTTGATTACAGTGTAGTTTTATATGCTGCCGACTTCATAATTATGTCTGGCTTTAAATAAAATTTTAATTCAAGAAAATGGAAAGTAGATTAAGCTTTAAAAGCAGCAAATTGCCAAATAAACTGTTTGAAATTACTACTCAAAATTTGAAATTTAAAAAATATCAACACTATGACTATCAATTCGAAAACTAATATATTTGCTCACAGTTTGGGTTGGAATTTATCTCTTGTGCTTTTAGATATTAAAAAAAAGTATCAAAATCTACACCAAAACAATGGTAATCCACAAACTCCTTTTAAAATTATTTATCCTCAAAATGTCACCTTTCAAACACTCAAAGAATTTTTATCATCATTTTGTGTTTATTCCATTTCCCCATTTACTTTTTGAAATTATATATTTATGTTTAAAGAAAGAAAAACATGTCCAAACATAAAAAGAATTTTTGAAATTGTCTCTATGGTTTCTGAGATTAGTTCGAACGCACCTTGTTGGCAAATTGCTGAACTAATTTTGATCAATCTTTACCAAAACTCTCTCCAACTTATATACCGAAAATTCTTTGAAATTTTGAACTCATTCAGTTTAAAGGTTTCAAACTTTGTATATGGTAGATAATTTTGTCTTAATCTTTTGTATGTATCCATTACAATAATTCGTAATTAAAACATTTCGAATAACTCATTATTCATTATAATTTGTAATTAAAAATTTCTAATCATCCATTTTCGACTGTTAGTAATTTGTGAAAACTATAATTATTTATTCATTACATAGCTCAAAGCCCTAGCAGGTAGAGGTGATTGATATGTTAATTTATTTATATATTAATAAAGTTAGAATAATAATAATCATTCATTACATATATGAATAATTTGTATATACATTTCTTTTAACATATATAGATTACAATAAGCAATTGGTTAAACCAATTTGTTTTAATTTGAAATTACAAACAAAAGGCAATTAGTGATTGGAACTTATTAAATAACTAATTCCCAGTGAGTAATGGGTAATTTAATATGTTAAATTACAAAATAACATATAACTAATAATGGATATTTCGATTTTTTATAATTATACAAATTAAAAACAGAGAAATAGGCAATGAGAATTTTTAGGTAAGGTACAAATTATTCAGAGAAATTAATTTTAATTATATTTTACAAAATTACGTGTCAACAAAATCGAATCAATCTACATAATGTAATTGGCTTCTTATATCGAATCATATATAAAAGAATTTTCTTTTAAAATCAAAATCGATTTGAATGCAACACAATCTGATGTTATTGACCCACCTACTTTTTTCCCTTCATATGGAATAGAACAACATGCCATCACTATTGCCCTGAATATTTTAACCGTCATCGTTGTTATCGTGTTTTTTTTTGTTACATTTGAAAAAATGCCAAAAAATCTATGTTCTTATTTAGACAGTTATGCGTGTTACCGACAAAAAATAACATTGGTGTCCCAAAAACCAACTGAATAAAAAAAATCATTCTCTTTTTGCTTTTACACTGAGGTCATAGTCCTGATAGCATATACCTACATAATATAGGAAACCAACCAAAATAAAAAAAAAACTTTTATAATCCGTTATGACCATGAATTTAAAATGAACGACAAATCCGATTTGATTCTATGCCAAAAGGGAAAATCATGCTTCTCCATATTGTAGGTATGTATATCTAAATATACATGTATGCATTTAATATACATATATATATACCCTGATGAAAAATCCCATTTCAAGATCCGAAAAATATCTTGATGCAAAAATAAACCTCCATTCCCCATATACCTATACATAATATCCCCCCACACAACAGATATGAGAAGAAAAGGAAACCATGGTTTCCCAATTTCTTCATGGCATGCAATATAAAAATGCTAATTCCTTAAATGTGAATATAAATATAAAGACAAAGTAACTACACTGCGACCATAAGGCAGATCCTTTAAAAAAACCAAAGAATATCAAGGAGAAAGGACAAAAACAAAGGAACTAAAAATTAAAATCAATAAATTACAACTTACCCATCGCTATCAGGATAGCAATAAAAAACTGGATAAAATTCATGGTATAAATCCTTTCAATTTCACTCGGGGTAATCCTAAGGCAATTCAGGACTACGACTTTTACAAACTGAAAGATCTCCCAACGAAATTTTCCATCAGTGTAACTTCATCGAATGCGTTGCTCGAAGGACCAAAATGTCACACGAGACCATACAAATGACGGCAAAATGGCAACTTCCAATGGGACCTGCGAAAAACCCAACTCGGCACCAAGCACAAGTCCCTTTCGCGCGTGGAGTAGGTATAGGTATGTATATGTACTTATATATACAATACACGCAATGTGTAATAAAGTGAAATCCCTCGGAAGGCTTAAAGGCTTATTTTAATTTTGCATTTCACTCAAGACGTGGCGCGTATAGGGCAGATTTTGATATGCGGCGCGGCAGCACTTAGGAGGCTTTTCCGGTTCCGGTTGTTGTTTTTTTTTCTTCCTTATGATTTTTGTTCTCTCTTCTATGTTTGATTTAAAAATGAAAAAAAAATTCACTTAGCTTAGTTTGTATACGCTTCACCGCCCTATTATGTATAGCATCATTTTCTCTCCAAAAGGATCTTTATTTTTTTCCAATTGAATTAATTTTACGAAAAATTGCATCTTAAGCTTGTTTATCTTTATTTAAAAAAAGAAAAAAAATCCCGTTGAAAGCCTTGTTCTTTTTTGTTTTTATTTGGCTAAGTTATTTTATGATCCAACGCTGGATAAAAAAGGTATATTTTCACAAAACCCATGGTGATAAGTTACTAACACTCCATATATGCACAAACTAAGGATCCAACATAACCGTTTGACAAATCATTGTAATCATATTCGTTTCACTCATTCACAAGTAGATCATAAATTTATTTTGAAGCATGATTTAAGAGGGTGGATACACCCACTTATCTTCCAATTTTTTTTTTTTTTTTTTACAGTTACCCTCTCACTTTTTCAAAAGACAGATTCTTAATCATAAAAAAGATATCAAAGAATCACAACAAATTCACCTCACCATCACGCACAAATATTATTTAATATTCTTCCACCAAGCAAGCTTACGTCAAAAAATTGAGAAGAAACCAAAACAAGGACGTAACGGTATGATGAAGGACGAAACCGATATCAGCCGGTTGTGATTTTCAAAACCATCTGTCTAGAGATGATAAAACTGACTGAAATCACGACAGTACCATTTTGATTTCCAAAGCACTCCCTTCATAAATAAAGATGCAGAACATCACTTTAAGCAGCAAAGGCAGCGGCAGCAGGAAGAAGAAATAAAAATATGACGATAGAAGGACGAAAAAGGATTTGAACGTTTTTTTTTTTTTTTTTTTTGGGAAAGAAATGCGGCTCGGATACGAGTAGAGATGGTATATGGTATAGTTGTGCTTTTTTCCTTTTGACCAAAAAAGTACAGTGTAAAGGGTCCTTGAAGCTGCTGATTAGGATACAGTACGAAAACGTTGGTCTAGAGAATCTTCATGATTCGGTCGGTCGTCTATCTCTCTACCTATACATCGTCCTCGCTTTGAGAGAGTAATATTTTAGCGTCAAAGCTTCGTTTATTTCGATGGTATTTGGTTTTTGAATGCGCTGCGCAGGTTTTCCGAAGATTCAGCTGATGAAAGGTTCTGTTGCCTTATACTCAAACGATAAAAATTGCAGAGAAGAGATTAATGTTTGTGTAAACAGAGAGAAAACTCTGAACATCTATGTATAGTTATAAGGTAGGTAAGGTATATATACATTTTGAGTTTATAGGTCTTATAACATCAGTAAAAGGGAGGAATGTAATTTGACTTGGGTAAGGACGACGAAAACTGAGTACAACAACTGCATAGAATGTCAAATGTCAGCGGACAACACCCAAATGTATTATCGATAGTGAATTAAATTTTCATTAATAGAATCTAATTTAATACGGACGTGTCTGGATATTCATGACGTGCTTTATATGGTAGAAACATACATGATGCCAGAATTAGTCTTCCTTTTCTTTTTTTGTAGATACAATTTTATATATATAAATTAAAGCAAGATTAAATTAGCTTCAAAGAGGACTTTTTTGATTAAATGTCAAATTAAATATTAATTTGGTGTCGTGCAAGAATTCTCTTCAAAGAAATTTTATAAAAAAGTAATTCCGGGGTTAAATGATTTTTTATTTTAAATTGCTTTAGAAAATTAAGAATTTGAATTTCTTTTTGCCAAATTGGAAGACAAATGAGTTTTTTTTTCTGAAAATAATATTAGTTCATAACAATAATACGATTATTAGTCCATATACAATTACAGTGAAAGCTCTAATAAGCGGACACTCATGGTCCTAATTTTTGTCCGGTTAAGAGAAATAAATAGAAAAAATATCCAATATAATATCGCTCTGTCCGGATATTAGAGCTTCGGTTATCGGAGATTTTTTTATATGGATTTGCCTAAGTATTAAAAATAAAAGTGAAAATATACTGATAACTGGCCTTCTGTTTTTTTTTTTTTTTTTTTGTTCCATTTATTGATAAGAAATATTCCCTAACTTAAATTGTGTGTACGCGTAATGGAGGTTTTCTATATTAAATGAGCAAGACAAGTGTCCATATCCGTTTATGAGAGTTCCCGTTTATAGGAATGTAATTTGTATGAGAAGTTCGAAAAAGAAGTTTGTTCCCGAAAATTTGTCCATTTAAGGCAATTGTCCGCTTATTGGAACTGTCCACAAGTAGAGCTTTCACTCTATACGTAGTTTACTAAAAATTATGTTTTAAATCAGGGTTGTGAGTTTATGAATTAAAATAACATTGAGCCATAAGCTGTTTTTGATTTTAGAATTGAAAAATATTCAATTCACAAGCTTTTTGGAATTTGTGAATTGAAAAACATTTAAATCATAATCTAGTTGAAATTTGTGAATTGAAAAAATGTTATTCAATAGCTAGCTATTTGGGATTTGTGAATCGAAAAAAAAATCAATTCAAAAGCTAATAGGTGATTATGAGTAGGAAATTTTTCAATTTATATAAGCTATCTTAATCTAGCTTAAGCTAGCTTATGAATTGAATATTTTCCTACTCATAATCACCCACTAGCTTATGAATAAATTTTTTTAAATTCACGAGTCCATTACTGACTTGTGAATTGAACGAGAGCTTAAGCTAAAAAATGGGTTCAGCCTTGGCAACCCTGTTTTAAATATTTGCCAACAGCAAAATTATTAACATTTATTTATCAAAGATGAACATTTTAAAAATTAACACGTGTTTTTAATCCAAATACATATTCGAGATTTCCTTCAAAACTAAATAAATAAAATTAAAAAAAAATGATCTTTGCCAATAATAACCAAATGAATTAAAATCTTATGGCTTTGAACATTTCTCAATTCCAAATAAGAATAAGTGTGTTCCTTTATATTGAAACTTTGCGCATTTATGTGAATTTCTACACAAAATTATTATATTATAAAAAATAAAATGTGTTTAAATTCACACAAATGCACAGAATTTCAAAGTAAAGGAACACAGCTATTAGTTCATCCATTAAAAACTTCTTCTTTTTTTCAAAATGGGAAATTAGAACATTTAAAAATTCTACAAATAAAAAATTATATCAAAGTTTATTTTGTTTCAAAATATGTAAAGGAACACATATATTCTTCACTAAAAGATAGAAAGAATTAAGAAATATTGTGACAACATCTGTTAAAAACTTTGTGATAACGGTGCATTTTCCAGTTTGGGAAATATAATAAACTTTGATAAAAAATGAAAATTTATAAATTTGAATTTGTTATATTTTGTTATATTTTGTTAATGTTGTTATTGCTTTTTTTGGTTTGAAAAATATTCTAAAGCTCCGTTTTGAACTGCCCCAATTTTTCGAAATTAAAAATTTTTTAAGTTGTTCCAGATTGTTATGAAAACTATTCCATTTTTTCGAGTTCGAAAAAAATTTAGTTGTGTTTAGATTATTTAATTCAATGAATGCCTACACAATTAAGAATATACTTCTTATAAATTAGTGTAAAGCTATAAGTTTAACAATTATCTTGTAGGAAAAATCTACTTTACTAATGAATAAGTTTTCATAACTATTTGTTTTATAAAAATCACAAAAAAGGTTACAAAAGAAAACACCTTTTACAAAATGTTAAATTAAAAAAAATAGAAGAAAAATACAAAATCGCCATTGTAAAAAGATTGTTGGAGGAGCCAAACCGTATCCTATTAAAGAGACTGTAGGGTTGCTGTGTATGGATTATGTTGAAAATTAATACATGGGTTCGGGAGCGCAATGGGTCATCGAGGGAAATCGAATAAATTTGTGTGGAGAATTTTAAAACAAGGTTAAATCTATGCAACCCGAATATAAAACGTGCAATATTGTTAAATACTAAATTGAGCCTTCTTCTGCTGACTACATCACAGTTACAATAGATCGCGCAACCGTAAGTAATCATTAGTATCACTATAGCGTCTTAGCTAATAGCAGACGTGTTTTTAGAGGGAAACTCATTAATATATAGAGAGAGAAGGCCCTGGGATTGAACCTTGAGGAACTCCCCAAGTGGTTGGAAGGAAGGTAGATATTTTATTACCGACAGAAACCGCTTGTTTTCTATCCCGAAGGTAGGATGATAACAAGAGCACTGCAGAAGGTGACTACCCCTAAAACGCTGAAAGTTTGTAGCAAAGGTTAACGTGGTCAACAGTGTCGAAAGTTTTAAAAAAATCGAGAAGTACAAGGAATTTTACATGGTCGTCATCTATGGCAAGTCTGATGTCTTCGACAATGTTAATGATTGCAGTCGTGCAACTATGCTTTTGGCGAAAGCCAGCCTGCTTATAGGTGAGAGGATATTTTGTACTCTGACGTGGGTGTTAAGTTGCTTTTGCACTATACTCTCTCAAATACTCTTGACAAAAAAGGGAGTATGAAGATTGGTCTGTATTCATTTCTACTAACATTTTTTGGTATTGACAAAATTTTAGCTAGTTTCCATTGCAATGGAAATTAACCAGACATTAATATTTTATTAAAGGTGTGTGTTATGTACTTCAGGATAATAGGCAATAAGGACTTAATGAATACTGGATGTATTCCATCCATGCCGACAGCATTGGACTTGACAGATAAAAGACTTTCAACAATTTCAGTGCTTTCCGCACATCTAAATTCAAAAATTCCATCTGATGATTGTGCATTTGAATCGCCATCAGCTGGTGTTGGAGAAAATACTTGAAAGCGTTGGAAATGGCAAGGTAACGAAATCACGATTTAAAGAATCGACATTGATAATTCTCATCACATTTTTGGTTTTCTTTAGCTAAACCTGTCTCCTTTAAGTTCTTCCATAGTTGATGACCATTCGTAGAGGGACTAAACTTTTTGTTATACAGTTGAATTTTAGCGGTTTTTATTTTGTGGACTCCTTGAATACGAAACCTAAGGAATATTTCATGCTGAATTTCCAAACGGTAACGTGGGTAGCGCCAACATTTGACACCTGTCAAACTCAGCTGTCATTTGAAGTGTCATAATATTAGTTGAATGTTTGCAATTTACGATAATGAATCGCTTAACAATCGAACAACGCGTTAAAATTATTAAAACTTACTACAAAAGTTGTGATTCGAACGTAGTACTATAACACCGATTTTTCGAAGAACATTTTCTTCAGCGATGGGGCACATTTCTCACTCAGTGGGTATGTAAACAAGCAAAATTGCCGCATATGAGGCTCAGAAAACCCACAATTGATCGAAGAGGTGTCGTTGCATCCAGACAAAATGACTGTTTGGTGTACTCTATGGTCGAAAGGTGTCATTGGTCCGTATTTCTTCGAAGATGCCAATGGGCAGACGGTTACAGTCAATTCGGAGCGATATGGTCAAATGATAACCGACTTTTTTTTTGGACGGTGATTGAAGATCATGACTTGGGCGATATGTGGTTCCAACAAGACGGGGAAAATATAGCCACACAACACGACCAATTATGGCTTTATTGCGTATGAGAAGTTTCCTGGTCGCGTAATTTAACGTTTCGGTGATGCCATTGGCCACCAAGATCATGCGATTTGACACCGTTAGATTTTTTTCTGTGGGACTACGCAAAATACCGTGTCTACGAGAATAATCCCCAGACTCTAGACGCATTAAAAAGTAAAAACCAACATTACTCAAGTTATGGTTGAGGTACCGCCCAAAATGTGCGAAAAAGTGGTTAAAAATTAACTCAAAAGAATCGCATGCTGCTAAACATCCCGAAATGGCCATTTGAATAATATTGTTTTTCACACTTAATGGCAAAGTCCAAACTTTATAATTAAATAAAATTTTCATCAAAAATGTATCGCTGGGTGTGTTTTATTTAGCTTTACTTTCGAAACCGAAAAATGAATGACTCTTTAATTTATAGTTGGAGCGAGTTCACATATTACAAACGGATTAGTAAAATTTCTTTCTATTCCAATAGCACCTTTTCTGGCAGTACAGTAAACCCGAATCAAAAAGCTCTCCGATAAGATATCTTATACTGATTCCATTTCCAACTCCATCCAGTTAGCTTGTTATCGATAGTTTAGCAATATAAAAGATATGTAAAAACATATTGAATGAATTAAAATTATAAATCACAATAAGAATGGAACTACCCCAATTGGTGGCGTCATAAACCCGGATTACACAAAACTTATTTCCTGACAAGAGTGAGCATCATATTATAATTTCTCCTTTCACAACGACACGAGCCTATCCAATGTTCCTATCATCTCACAAAATAGGATCTCAAATGTCCATCGGGCGACAGTTCGTCCCCTTTGAACCATCAAAATATACATTTCTAATATTCAATTTGGTTGCTTCATGATTCGCAGTTAAATTGTGAATTTGCAAAAATAATTCCAAATAATATGATAATGTGGAGGGAAGCGTGCTGGGGTGGTCTATATATATAGTCTGGGTTTCTTTTGCCACTGCTTTCATTGCAAAACTTGGCCGATTACCAGAACAAAACAAGACGATGGGCTGTTGATGACACCAAAAGATGAAATGATAGAGTATTTTTGGCAAAAGAATGTCTTGGGTTTTTTTTTTTTTTTTGTCTTGGGAACGAGAAAAAGGACTCAATTTGTTGGTTTTCGTTCTTGTTTTTTTTGTTTCTCGTTTTAATAGACTCACTGAATAGCCGGATAATCGCTTTGTTATTTTCATTTTGTTTGCTGATTTAGCAATTTACCTCCTTATTTGACTTCGGCATTGATTTGAGCCAGCAGAGTGAATATAATATTATGTATGTGTGTGTGTATGTGTGTTTATGAGTGGGGAAAAAAGGATAAACAAATAAAATTTTTTTTTATTTCAAATAAAAATAAAGGTAATAGGAATTGTGTTTACCTGCGGGCATCAGGATACTCGTGATATATTATGTACTATGCATTGTGCGAAGTTAGTCTTTGTTTGCTTATTTGACTTTGTGGATGACGTGTAGTTATTACAAATATATTTTTTTTTACTATTGTCAATGGTGTATGAATAAAAATGCTTATTATTTGCTTTTCTGTATGGGAGTATTGTTTGTTTAAACTGGATATATCCATCTCCTTCCATAGGAGAGCTTGATGGAGATTGAAGGTCAATTACTGATTAGTTTAATTCAAACGTAAACTGGCTGTATCTAATTTGTTTTGTGATTTAAGTTGCTTTAGTTTTACATTAATGAATGAACTCTGAAATCAAGGATTAACAATTTTTTTTATTGTTGAAGTTCCAATATTGATTTTTACAATTTATTCGAAATCAGTTATTTTTAATACGCATATAGCTATATTGGTCTATACCTTTTGGTGAAAACAAAAATTTCGAAAAAATGATTATAAGTTGCACCCTCTAGAGATTTTTTTCTTTATTTTCGCTTTTCTCGAAAATGTCCTAATAATTTGATCAATGTTCTTATTTAATTTTCTATAAAAATGAGAATTTATAAAAAATTATTATTATTATTTATTTATTACATTATTCATCTTAAAATTTTAGTTTATAAGACAATTCTTTATTGCGTCAATTTCATTGAATTTTTGTGTTCGATTCCTATGGTGTGCATGTAGAAAGTTTTTCATAATAAAATTGGATTAAAGCTCAGCACCAATAATAAGGAGACTGATGATAGGGCTTGGCACCCCTTGAAATAGTTATGTATATCTCCAGCCAAAAATAATTAATTAAAACGAATTATAAATTAATTCGTAAACAATTGGTGGTAGCGCCTTTAAGTTGTAGTTGTTGTTCAAAAATTCAATTTATAAAAACATTAAGTGCAGAATTTATAAAATTCCATACAATTTTGTTCTTTACATCTTCTCAGTTCACAATGACTTATAACCGCTGGTCGATTTTATAAGAGAACGTGGAGAAAATGTAGAAAATAAACCATTTTCAACGATGCAATGATAACCTTGTCAGTGATCCCGAGCTGACTGGAAGTTTCACAAACCCCGAAGAAGTTGCTGAGCTAATCCATAGTGGACGACCTGAAAAATCCTCCAGTCCAGACATAATTTCCTTAACGAAGTTTCCCCAAGTCATGATGCTATTCTTTGCGATCCTGCTTAAAAATTGGATCCTGCTGAACAATGAAAGACAGCTAAGATTGTGCCCCTACCAAAAATATCTGATAGAAGTACGGTTTTTAGATATCGCCCCATCTCCTTGCTAAGCAACACCCAGCAAACAATTATTCTTCGGATGATCAACACGTTTTGAACACAAACAATACCATCCCAAATATGCAGTTCTGATTTCGAGAGAACTATTTTACGCTTAATCCGCTTCTTAGGTTTCAAAACGATATATGCCAGCATTCTCAAAAAACCACCAGGTCTCTGTTGGATGCTTCCTCGATATTGATAAATCATTTGACAGCATTTGGATAAGGAAGGGTACTTAACAACCTAACCCTTTTTAATTTTTCAGCTTGACTAATTAAAATTATTTTCAGTTTTATCAATTCCAGGTTCTTTTTCGTCCAAATTGAAAACAACCATTCAGCAACCAAAACCATCAGAGCGGATGTGGTTCAAGGAACAAAACTTGGACCATATCCTTACAACTTATATACTTCCGACCAACCTCAATCCAACAACGCAATAAATTTGCTCTATGCTGATGACTCATTAACATATGCGAAAACATTATCCTCGTTCATTGTCATGGTCCGAAGAGTAGAAGAGCACGTGAGGCGTCTTTTTGAATACCAAAATCAACTCAACCAAATCTAAATTGGCTTGTTTTAGAAGACCCATAGGACACAGCGATGCCAGATTGTGGGATTTATCCCTTTTTGTGGGAATTTCACGTCTAAAATAAAATAAAAGGGATTATACAAACTAATAGTACCAAAAAAGGATTTTATGCTTTGCTCATTTTTTTCTTAAATTATATTCAGCTACGATCAAATAAAACATTGTCTTGCATTGTAATAACTCATTCTAAATATTTGAATCCGTTCATTTCCATTTTTGCATTTGATCTCCTAAAGTCTTGTTAGCTGTACAACTAAACCAAACAAAACTTTCGTTCTGCTATTCGATTAGAAATTTTGGAAAAGTCTTCAATCTTTTTTCGAACATAATTAATAATTTAAATGACATTTGAGTTTTATTGTTTATTCTTTTGTTCATATTGATTTCTGTGCTTTTATTTTTGCCTTTTTTTTGAAAATGCATTCAAAGTAAATGTTCAACGTTTATATTTTTTTTGCCAATGTGGGATGCATATTTGTTTAAAAATTACGCTGAAATATATATTTTTTAAATTTATTTTGTCAAGTGAGAATTGTGGAATATTTATAACAAAGTTGTGAGGAAAAGGTAATTTTTGGGTAGCACTGTGGGAAAACTTGCTCTCAAAGTCTTACTTCACTTCACTCTGCTTTAAGCTTCCATAGCATTACCCTCAGTAAGCCCAACGGATCGCAATTGACAACGATGCCAAAGATAAAATACCAATAGATAAGGAATGGACTTAGTCAAAAGACAAAGTTGCTTCTCTATAAAGCAACTTATCAGGCCCATCATCACATACTGTTTCTCAGTATGGTTCACCATTTCCAAAACCAGCGTTTGAGAGGAAAATTCTGCGGATCTGCACAGGACTTCCTTCATGTTCCGACATGTATTGTTAAGAATGCAATGACCAAAAGATTGCATTCAATTGATTGCTGTTAAATAAATGGGAATACAAATGATTGCAATATTTTAGATAAAGTGAATGGTGTGCATATAATATGAAGTTTGAAGTCTCAAAATGAAGTCAATGAATGCAATCGTTTAGTTGAATTCAATAAATGATTTTTTAAGACAGCATTCAGAAAAAAATGGATTCTTTTACAAGCTTGATTACTGGTTTTTATTTTTTGATTGAAAAGATATTTGAATCTAGCTCATTTACTACACTACTGACTGATTTTTCTACGTCTTTTATAAATTGAACAACGCATTCCATTAATACATTACCCCGCATATATAGGTATTTTACCTAAATTGTTGAAGTCTTTAAATCCAGCACTATTATAGGCTACACACTTTAAAATTCTCCATGTTTAGGATTATTGTAAATAAGCCAAAAAAGAACGGATTTAAAGCCCCCTATTTTTATCATTATCTGCTTCATGTGAAACGTCCCATATCGCACCCTTAGAATGAAAGTGACCTAACTCAAAATTTCTGTAACTTCTGATTTTTCAATAAACTGACCTTTAAAAGCGAAATGAACTCTATAAAACAAGGTTGTTAAAGAGATGCCGTTAGATCACTTTCATTTTAAGGGTGCGATATGTTAGTACCTATACCTACGAATACAATGGAAATCAAAATTATATTTCTTGTCTTATAAACTAAATTTCTTCGTTTCTTAACTCGAACAAAAAAAAATTATTCACAAAAAAAAAACAGCCACATCTGTCTCTACAAAAAAATCGATTAGTTAAGTACTTTAAATAATATTAAATTATTTCGTATATAATATAAGCTCATCTTGTAATGCCAGAAAAAACAATACAAGGGCGAACTTTTTGTTCATCTGACATCTGGGTAACTGACAGCGGAATGGTCAAAATGAAAAATCATCCCTCTTAACTGGTTATACGCTGCCCTTTGGTCGTGAGGTTTATTGGAGTAGGAAAACAAAAAATTAAAAGAAAAATTCTTTAGGCAAAAACTTGCCTCATGCTCATGTTGTATAGCTTTGTTGGCTCAATGACAAAATAAATTCCTAAAGACAACACGTTCTCCATCCGGCCTGTGTCGTATTCGTTGTCGTCGACAATGACGATGGACACAACAAACGTTTGAACCAATAAACCAAACCAACAAAAAAAAAAAATGTTTTTTTTTCTCTCAGTTTCTAGACTCTATATATAATCTAGTTGGATATATGTACATATGTATATATGTTGGGTTGATATCAGCTACCAAAACTAAAATATAGCCCCTTATGTGAGATAGAAACGCTATAAAAGTGCTGCCATTCTTAAATTGTAATAAACTAAATGTTAATGTTATTTTGCAGTATGTACCTACCTATAATGATTTTTAAATGTGAGATTAAATCTGTCTTTGTAAAGTTTTGGGCTTTGAGTTTGAGCAGGGGCGTCAATTTTTGTAGGACTTAAAGGCAGTTAAAAGCTATTTTGAATCAATAATTCCACAAAGTCCATTAAAATAGTGTTAAGTCTTCTACTTGGCTGATGTATTTCAATAGTAAAGTATATAGAATTTGTTTTATTAAAAAACCTTCTTGAGCTACAATGCTACACCATTTCCATAAACAAATGAAGTTTTTGGTTTTAATCTTACAAATTAACACAATTTCCATAAAAATAATATTTAATGTTAAATTAACAACATCTCTGAAGCATTACATAGTTGATTTAAGGAGGTGGCTTGATATTTTTTGTTAATTAAAAAATTAAATAATTAAATAAATAGCATACAAATATTAACTGGTAAATAATAGTAGATAAGTGTGTTTTTTGGCAATCCCGGGACAATTGGTGGAAAATAAAAAAAAACGACGAAGGGAATTAGCGACGCCATCACAGAAACAAAATGGAGTTTTCAGACAAACTATCGATAACAAGTATGTAATTCACGCCGGTAGCACAGTTTTTCTGCGCACTTAAGTTAAGCCCCTCTGGGTTTATCTTAGCACGCAGGGGATTATTGAATTTGACATGAACATTTTTTAGCACTGACTTCGTGTTTTGCCTCCAATTCTCCCCGAGCCTGCAAAAAAAAACACCTAGTGTAGAATAGGGGCCCAGGGACTTACTCTCTTAATTATTCCTCTTTGTGCACGTTGTTAACCGGTAGGAATGGACGGGACCTTAAATTTTATGATGAATTCGAAGGAATTACTACGATATTCGCCAAATCAATCGCTTTTAACAATCTCGCATACCCAAACTCGCAACAAAATATCTCCCAAATATAAACCAAAATTATCGAATACTTAAAGTTAATAATCAGTTAATTAATCTATAGCGATTACCGTTGACTCTTACACGCTAATTAGCCTCATTTAAAAAAAAAAAAAATTTAATCCGATGACTACACGTGCCTACAGGCAGCTCAAAACTACACATTTTTCGGGATGTAACGGTGCGCGGGCGCACTGTTGTCTAAAAACCCAAAAGTTGTGACAAAAATCAAAAAAATCAAAAATTGGTTCGTTAACTTTTTGCCTCCACTGTTGTGATTAATTTTATTTCGGAATACCCTGCAAACACTTAAACAGCCATGATCCACAAAATGTAGGACTCTTTCCAAAGTTTTACGTTCAATGATTCCAAAAAACCCTGGAAAGCAATTTTATTTAAATTCACAATTTTTATATCCTTGGACATTTTCTCTAAGTAGAAAAAAGCTGTGGGGAAACGGTGCGGCGCGGCGCAGCGTACAGATAGTCTCACCTTCCCTCCTAATGCGACAATTTTGATTATTGAAATACCTTTTGAGGGCAGAAAAGAACTTCTTTGCTGAAAACAATTTTCCAATAAAACAACGGATCCAACCATCATTTTGGAACCAAATTTCTAAAATTTGGTAACGTTGTTGAAACACGTGTTGTTATTGTATAATAAACAATAAAATTTCAAAGATTGCTGAATAAAAATGATTCTAATAGTTTGGAATTTGACAGTTAATTTGACAGATACAACTGTCTGAAAGTAGTTATTGAGTTAAAAAAATACCCTTTATTTGGGCAGTTTATTTTTGTTTTTAATTTACCATTGGAAGCATTATTGTAATTGGTTCGATTTGACGAATCGAAAATTTTTGACATATCTCGACATAACGTGTTCCCAAGAATCAAAATCAATCGGTTTAAGAAAGATGTCTGCATGTGTACGAATACGTTCGTAAGTTCGTGATACATTATTTCGTTCACCGTATCTCAAGAACGAATAGATTTATTGACTTTATATATATTTTATTTTACAGATAAAAACGTCATAGAGTGCAGAAAGGAGCTTCAAAAAATTCAATTACCGGTTTTCTTACTCTAGCAATTTAAAAAATGTAGTAAAATGGCAGTCGTCTCAAATATCTCGGAATAAGAAATGCCAATGACTTCGGCCTAATTCTAGGTACACATAATTGTGTAATCAAAGAATTTAAAAACAAATCCCCAAACAGTTTTTATGTAATTCTATACACGATGCAATATTTTATTCTGCTATGATTTAAAAAAAAATTCAATTGACAGTTTTTTTTTTTTTTAAACAAAAAAACTATAAAAATGAACTTAAAATTGTGTGCAAACGAAAAACGTTTTTTACTCGAATATCTTGAGAAAAAACACTGATTTCGAAGCCGGACTTATTTTATTCTATACACAATGACGTAGTTAATAACTGATAAAGTTTGTAGAAACATTCAATTGACAGTTTTGTTTTCAAAAAATAAAATTGCAGAACAAAACTATACTAAAATTTTTTTTCAAAATTCAAATATCTCAAAAAAAACAATGCTATCGACTCAATGCTATAACTAGGAATGTATGAGGTTTAAAAAAAATTCAATTGACAGTTTTTTTTTTATTATTATTATATTAACATTAATAACCTGCTAATTTTAAAGAACACCTTGAAAACAGTGGTCAAATAACGCTTAGTATAATGCCTTATTTCGACATTTATTCAATGTAATTTTTAGAAGGGAATAAAAACACAAATGTTAAATGTTCGAATCTGCGAGGTCAAGCAAAGTAAAATTAAGTCATGTTCCCATCAACTAACAATCGTATTCTGCCGTTGTGAGAGTTCACAAGTCACAACTCACATTCTTTAAGACGCTCCTAAAGGTGAAATGTGGGCTCTTTAAGTCATCGGTATTCTCAGACAATCCTCACAAAAAACTCACCACAACAAAGTAATTTTTTTGATTGTGACTGTTAATTAGTGAATTTTTAATTAGTGAATTTTTGTTGAAGGCACCCATTTAAATCGTCGCCGACGAAGATGATTGTGAGCCACATACACAACTTGCTGTTCTATAGCGATCTTATTTCATAGAGTTGTTTTGTCAACATTAATTTTGGTGTATGGAAAAATTAATTTCTTTCGCTTTATGACCGAGTAAAATTAACACGTTAACACGTTTTCTTTTGGTTATAAAATGTTTTTTCATTCAATAAAAACAAAAGTGTCTAATACATTGTAATTCGAATGTAAAACTTGTGAGTTGTGAGTTCCTCATAAGCAAATCATAATTTTGATAGTTTTTGTGAGGCTCACAAGTTGTGATGGTGCTGTCAGAATAGAAAAACCTCACAAAATAAAGTTTATCTCACCTTGTGAGGTTTTTGTGCTATTCTGAGGTTTGACAGAATAGAGCTGTCAGTTTGTCAACTCAGGGCTTGGGGCAACTAGAAGTTGCCTAGTGGACGCTCTCTCATATGAACTCAATGTAATTTTAATCGGGAGCAACTAAAAGTAACTTAGGCGATCAACTTAAAGTTGATAAGAAAGACTAAAAGAAAGAAATGAATAATGACAACTTACCATCCTCTACGAACTTGAGCACGCTGCTTCAGAACAATCGAGCTACCTTCCACAATGGCAATATAGCTTGGTCTCTATAAGCTTGGTCTCTAACTATATATAGTTTTAGGCTACCTTTTCGTCTTGACTCAGGAGACTATAGGAAATGAAGACTTTTTTAACTGGATCACAGTTTTCCACTCCCTCGTTGTGGCCGGGTCAATGCCAAATGTCGATGGCACGTTGGGAGCGACCGATGATGTCAAATTATGAATTTGAGGTCAGGGTAAGTTCGGGCATTATGGCGCGGAGCAAATTATGACGAACCTCGTAAATACCACACTTCCAATATCATAGCAAAAATAAGAAGAATGGACAAACTTCAGCCAAGGTCGAACGCGTGCCCTGTCAAGTTTTTAAGTCTATGCGATGTCCTTTGTCCGGACAAGAAAGCAAACAAAAAAAAAATTAACCGGTTCAGGGTGTTACTATAGTTTTCTTACATTTTGATTGTGTGTATCTCGGTAAGTATAGGTGTTTGGTGTGAAGTGTGGAATACAGAGTACAGCTTTGCTTTTTTCGTGGAACCGAAAAGTTTTTAAATTAAATGAGAACTTTGTATTTTATTCTAAAGTTTTGTGAATTTGTGAATTTTGTGTAATATGGCGCATATATAGGTACTGTTGACGCTTCATAATGCCCTAATGAAGTCTAAATGTAAAATTAGTTCATACTTAATCTGTTTCTGGACTGTTACTGTTAATTTCTTGCGATCTTTTTTCAATAATTAAATTTCAAACAACGAAATCCAATTTGTCGAAGAGTCTGATGGACCAGAAAATTTTAGAGAAAATATAAGAAGGTATAAGAAGAATATAAAATACCAAAGAAGTAAGGCGAATGCCGAATTGATGCAGTGTGTCCTTTGTGGGCAGTGGTCTCACGACTTCTGTACTGGATTCAAAAACACTTCCGATGGATGTGGTCGTTCAAACCTTAAATATATGATTGCCCGCCATATTGCCTATGTGTATACAGTGTAGGGCATTATGGTTTTCTTGAAACATTTTTTCTATCCTAATTTTTTTTTTACAACTTGGATTCTTAAATTCATTTAATTTATTTATATTTTGTTTTTCCCAAATAATAAATATTTTTTATTGAAATAAAAAAATGGTGCCCGTATTAAAATTATTTCATAATTAAATTAGGTGGCCATAATGCCCGAATTTACCCTATAGTTGGACGGATTTGTTGAAGGTATATTGTAACAAAAAATTGACAACAAATCTCTTAGATTTAGAAAAATCTTAGAGATGTGGAATAAAAGACAATAACATGAGCTTCATGATAATTTTTATTTAAAATAACTTTCTGCTTCCCGAGATCATTACTTCATTTATTTTTTTTCTGCGAGATGTTAAATTTTAATGTCTTTCGTAGCTTTGCTGCTTAAAAACAGGTAATCGCATGGCTTGTGCTTACTGATTCAGGAATCAGGATCAATCAAAACTAAGAGTGTGTCATTCATGTTGTGCACACTTTTTACTGATTTCTGAAGTCTGAAAATTTGGTCTTTGGTCGACCTTCCAGACCTCAAGCCACTCTGGTATTCGCCCATTTAAAGTGTTGCAGAATGGATTAAAACACTCACACAGTTTATGTTCTTAAACACGATCTTATAAACGACACACGTTTAGCAGGGATATGCCAAGCCAGACCTTTAAAACATAGAATCGCCTTTTTTCTAAATTAGATACATGAAGCCATCACCGTCAACCGGGGATGCTTCCTTCCATCTATATAGTATAGGTATACATATTTCGTTAGATTTTATTTTTCTATACACGTATATTCAATTTTAAAATTCGAATTCAATTGAATTATAAGAACAAGACATTGCGTGTTACTCGTTTTATTATTTGTGATTTATTATTAAGTTTTTTATCACAGAAATTCCTTTTTTGACCACAAAATTTGATATTAAGCAACTTTAAAAAAAAAAAAACACAGTATTCTAAGAGATTGGCTTTAAGAAAAGTTAAGATGGAAACCCTGATCCATGCAAACTTGGAAATAAGATGGGTTGGTTTTCGTTTCACGAACCCAGTATCAAACCATCAGGATGGGACAAAAAAAAAACAACAAAATGGACTCACTAAAAAGCAACGACCGACAGGGAGATACATGCCAACGGAATCTTCGGACTTGCTTCAGCGTAGCGTAGCTTGGCGTGGCGTGGCAACGGATGGGTGGTTTGATTGTTGCTGAGAAATAAGGAGCTGATAGGAAGAGAAAGGAGGACAGGAATTTTTTTTTCGTATTCGAGTATATTTTCAACTTTATTTATGGATTTAATATAACCTCTATGGATATCACGCTGAAAATTATATATATAGATGTATTTGTTGTGTGTGGTCCTGGTCCTGAAACGATACAAACTTCATAATTTTTCCTTCTTTGATGTGAGCTGTGGCGCTGCTATACGACGACAGGGATAGTGTGAGACTCTGTGAGTTTGCTGTTATGTATATCCTGATGGGGGGTATCCCTACCGTCTTTGTTCTGTCTGTCTGTCTGTCTGGATTGGCGTCTTTAAAAGAGAGTCATAACGAAACTGGTAGGATTTTAAATGGGCGCGTGGCAGAGAAACATTTTTACTGTGGTTAAATGCTTTCTATATAGATATAATAAGAGAAGAAGGGCGGGGGGAGAAGTTGGTGTATACGCAAATTGACCCCATTAATTTGCTGGGTTCTGTCAGTTTTTATTTTATTTTATTTTATTTTATTTTATTTTTGGTCTCATCTTATATATGTTTATGTATGCCATGGCTTGGGATCGGGCTCGGTGGTGCTTCATTTTGCAAATGGTTTGTTGATTTACAGTTACAGATAAGAAGCCATTTATTTTGTTTTATGCATATGACCGAAAAATGACCAAAGTAAATGTTCCATTTTTACAGATAGAATGGTATACTATTTAGCGCTTGTGTGGGTTTTTTTTATTTTATTTTCGAAAATGAAGGATGATAGAGCTCTCTTACTTTTATTAAAAATATGCATTTTTTTCAGTAGGTATGTATTTTTGCAGACAAAATAAAAAGTATCTGCGAGTAAATTTATTGAAATAAATGCAAGTAGGTACCAAAAAACTTATTTTGTATCTATTGATTTTAAACAATCAAGCAAATTGATTAAAAAAGTAAAAACTATGTATTTCAAATGCATCTCATGAAATGTTAACAAAAGAAAACAACAAAGCTGAAGTAAATTAGAAAAATTACTTCTGTTTAGGTAGTCATTGAATATGTAGAATAATTCAACTAAAAGTTCAAGTGCACTAATTTTTTGGATCACCCCCTGTAAATCACGGTAAATTTCTGTTCAGAATTGCTTAAGCTAAAATTTCATCTTTTAAATTATTTTCGAAAAAATTGATAATTATTGAAAAATTTACAAAAAACTATATTTAGAATGTACTTTTTATTTTCTTTGCACCTAGTTGGAATAGTAATTTGGTTAGTGAAATTTATAGAAAACACTTTACAAAGTCATGGTTAAGAATTTAAACATAAATATGTGTATTTTAGTTTATTTTATAAAAATAGTTTCCTCCAAAAATTAGATTTGTTTACTAGTTAGACAGTGCCTTAATAGATCAAAATAGTTCGAAATAGTTAGAAAAATGCTTTATTCTATATTAAATAAAATGTTACATTAGCCAAGATTTAAACAACCGAACCCGTTGTCTAAGTTAGATATCTCTTAAACATCAAATAAAAATGTTTATCAATAACTTGGACGGCCCAAAATTGGACAATGTTCACAAATTCGATCGACTTTGTTTAACAGTAGATATACACAGCCCAATTCTAAAAATTTCCAAAGAAAAAACTCCATGGGATACGTATTTTCTCGGGAGTAAAATACTCCTATTCTGTGTGAATTAAAACAAAAATTCGACTCCTATTCTGATTTCCCCGGTTGAATATTTTTCCCTTCGAAAGCTGAAATGAGATTTCTGAATGTTCGAAACAGCTGTTTTGCAACATTCGAAATATAAATCAAATTGTAGAAAAAAAATTAATTTATCCCCGGGAATATTCAGATGTAAATGAAAGACAAAACTGTTGACAAAGGCACCTGTCATGAAGACTGAACGCGTTAGTGTGGGGGACCGTTAAAGGAATTATTATACAGGGTCATTCATTTCGTGGTTTCAAGTTGAAAGCACTGGCATTTGACACCTGTCAAATGTCAAACTCAGCTGTAATTTGAATATTAGTTAAATGTTTGTCATGTACGATAATGGATCGCTTTGCAATCGAACAACGCGTTAAAATTATTTAAATTTACTACAAAAGTGTTGATTCAAACGGAGCCACTTTTCGCGCATTACGCGATGATTATGGTCGCCATAATCAACCGACTACGCAAGCAATCGGTAAAATTGTGAAGAAATTTGAAGTGAGTGGAAACGTTACTGATGTCGTAAGGCCCATGCATCATCGTAATGCACGCTCAGTCGAAAATATTGATGCTGCAAGTGTTACTGATGATCCGAATTTATCGATTTCCCTGCGTTCGCAACAATTGAACATGTCGTACCGATTTTTTTTGGCCAGCGGCGATTGAAGACCATGATTTGGACAGTATGTGGTTCCAACAAGACGGGGCAACAAGCCACACAACACGACCAAATGTGGCTTTATTGCTTGAGAAGTTTCGTGGTCGCGTAATTTCACGTTTTGGCGACGTCAATTGGCCACCAAGATCTTGCGATTTAACACCGGTAGATATTTTCTGTTGGGCTACGCAAAAGACCGTGTTAACGCAAATAATCTCTCAACTCAAGACGATTAAAAACAAACATTACTCAAGTTATGGCCAGAAAGTAGTTCAAAATTACTTCAAAAGAATCGCATGCTGCGAATCTTACCGAGGCGACCATTTCAATGATATTGTTTTTCACACTTAATGGCAAAGTCCAAAATTTATAATGAAATCAAATTTTCATCAAAAATGTATCCATGTGTGTGTTTTATTAAGCTTTACTTTCGAAACCGAAATATGAATGACCCTTTATCATTCAAAAGCTTCTTCTATCTATTATTTTTTTTGATGGTGTTATAAGCAAATAACGCCCAAGAAAAAAATTGGGCGTTAGTTTATTAGTTTTGATATTTCCCAAATTAATTTCAATACAAATTTATTGGTACAATCCCACTTGTCAACTTACTCCCACCAAATCAGGCGGAGTCATTAACATATCAATTATGAAGTTCAATATGAATGAAACTATAGAAAAAATGGGAATGAATTTGAAGTACCGCGCGTTGCGAGAAACTAAAATCTGAAGTGTTTATTGATAAGAATTATTCTCGCTCTAGGGTCCAGCAAGAAAATGTGTTGTTTTTAGCAAGGACTGTTAGCCCTGTAACTTTGGGTGTCCGTTCAGTTTGATTAGAAACAACAACAAAATATTGAAATTAGGAAAGTAAAGGAGCACTGGATCTACAATTTTCCCACTATATGCCTCGATTTTGCAAGATGCGCAGAACTGAGCAAAAATAAGAACGCTTATGATATTACTTTTAATATGTGCCCTCTGTCTGTTAACTAGCCTGGCGTTTTATATCGTAATCGACCCATCACAGTGCCCACGACAGTCAAAATTACCATATCTCCTTGCCGGAACCTGCAGTATTGATTTCGTTAAAAAAAAAGTTGAAGTTTGAATCAAAAATACTAAAATTTTCTTGTGAAACAATATCAAAGAGTAAATAATTTTCATATTCAATATTTAGCCATTTTATAAAACCTGGAATCATAAAAGTAAATTCGGAAAAAATCCAACTATGTACATATAACTCGAGCTATATGAAACTTTAACCCCATAACGTTGTATCCATAGGTCATGTCCACCATAGTTTCTTGTGACCAAAACACAGAAGTACATACTACAAGTTTTAAATTCAAATTACCAGCATGACACCACCGAGTACGATTCCCTGTCAGTTTTATTTGATATTCGATAATTATCCGAACAATTTAACCTCTCATGGGATTGTTTTATAATAATTTTCATGCGAATTAACGATGTTACTTCCGTATCGTATACTCTCCTCTGCCCTTTCTTCTCGCATTTGTTGGGAAATCTATATCCATATATCCTCCGCACAAAAACATATGTCCATTTGCACGAACTTACTTTCTGCCTATACACGAGTCACGACAAAAGCCAACAACGCCCAGCTTGGCAAAGTGATGCTCATTATCGAAAGGACATGGTTAGTGGCTGATAATAACGGAATTTATAGTGTCTGGTTCAGGCGTTTGCAATGGTAATTTATGTCAGAGTTTGACCCACTGAATTATGGCGGTTTAACTGATGCTCTCTCACTCTCTATTGGGATTTTATATATGTTTGCTTTATATTATGATTTTTCTGGGAATAACTATAATAATGGCATCAAATAAGGCTTGCAATGTGTCAAGAGGGGAGCTACCAATAAATTTATGATTTCACATGCAATTAAATTAAATAAATTAATTATCAGTGGCTGTTGATGGTTACATGAGCGCGGTTGAATGCGTTCTACGGTAATAAATTGCTTTTGGTAGTTTTGTTTTTTTTTTTTTTAGTTCGTCGTTTTTGTGTGCGGAATTTTATTAAAAGATTATGCCATCAAGTATCGCAAATTAATTTTATTTAATGTAAAAATTAATATTTTTTTTGAAAATGTACTTTCTCCTCAGGTGATGCGTGGTTGTTTTGGTTTTGTTATGGGTTGATCCTTTGCTACAAATATTTTGTTAAAATATGCTGCTCTGAAAATTAAGTTATGTGATGTGTTATTTTTTATGTTTTTGTAAAAAAAAAAATTACAAATCACAATTTTTACATTAACGTCGAAATTTTCGAGTTTTATAGCAGCTGAGTAGGATCAATGATAGGGAATTATTAACCTCTTCAGAAGAGTTTTTAAAACCCAAGGGCACCTACTAACCTTTCATAACCTTCCGAAAACAACAATTTTAAAATAACATAAACACCAGTTGTTGTGATATAACACCCCACCAAGGTTTTAATGCAAAAAAAATACTTTCAAGGATAACAAAAAAGATTTAGTGGTAGCACTTCGTAGACTTTAATAAGAACAGAAAATTAAAAAAAAAAAGTTATTATGTTAGGATATAACATTTATTAAAGGCTATTGATACTTATCGTCGTCCGAGAATTGTTTTGTCGTATAAACCATTTGAGAAATTTTGGGAAATCGTATTTTAAGTTTCGCGTTTAAATAAAAAAAAACTAACCGATGAAGTTTTCTACAATTTTAATAAAATTTTGTGTCGAAAATCTTCTTTTGATTAAGGTATTCCAGATTGTTGAGTCGGTTTTAGTTTTTAATCTATAGAGGATTGTCTCCAAGATCATTTTGTCGTATACGCCAAGAAAATCAGTGCTTTGTTCGATCCCCATACACATACGACAAAGTGAACACAAATGCGTTAGTTGAATGCAATACCGAACCGAGCGAGATTTCCGATTTTTTTAAAAACTAGGAGACATTTTACAAATTGATACGAGAGTTGAATATTAAAAACAAAATTACTAGAAAATAATGTAAAATTTTGAACAAAATGAGTTTCAAAAAAAATTTCTTAATTTTTTTTAAATTTGAGTTTGGAAATTAATTTTTCCAAAACTATTGCATAAAAAAAAAATTTTAAAACGGAATTAAGGAATGGATTTTTGGGTTTAAAAAAGGCATAACATGACATTGTAAGTGATGCGGTTGATTTTTAATAATTTTGTTTGTAACTAAAAAAAATGCAGTTAATCCTATATACGTACGACAAAACAATATTCTTTAACTCGTCAATACAATATTCTTTAACTCGTCATTTAGTCCTTTTTCTGCAGAACGGCTATGAAGCTGTCTAACGCTTCTCACATCGTCATTATCGTTTCCTCCCCAACTTCCCTATATTGAACTGGTAGACAGTGTGTCGTACAACATCTTCTGTCACGCAATAAGTTTCAATGATCAGCATTATTGAGAACCCAATTATATAAAAAGCTAGTCATTAACGTAGTATTTGAAAACCTGCATGGAGATCTCCGGATAAACTAACCTTATTTGTATATTGGTAAATCTCTTTGCACACAGTTCTGAGACCATCTTTTCCAACGGCAAGACCTTCCTTTAAAGCGTAGTTAAATTTAATAAAAGTTATTAAAAAACTTATTTCAAACTTGTGTTCAATTTGGTTAGTTTGAGCCCGATATAAAACTCCTGACAGCATGAAACATGGTAGGTACAATCGAGTTAAGTCTATATAATACAGTCGACCATATAGGAAGAATTCTGTTCAATCGAATCGTAAACAATCGAATATTTTATAAAGGAGTTATTATTTCTCATTCCGAATTTAAATTTGGTTGATTTGAAAGCAATTAATAAAAGATTCTGTTTAAAATAGAGTTTTTTAAAAACTTATTCAAAACTTGGGGTTATATTTGGTTAAATTGTAACCAATAAATAACAAACTTTATTAAAAATTTCAAATAAATGGTAAGTAATGAGATTAAAAACATATGCTAATTTAAACTCACATAATTTATGCCTAGATTATAGTTATTTTTTAATCCATGTAAATTATCAAGTGGTTATTAAATGGTACAAAAATATTTAACATTTCACTTACTTGTAAAATAGATTTTTTAAGCCAATGTGTCTGAAAAAAAAGTTGTAATAAAAAGAAAATTTTACACCAAATTTACCTTAAAGTGAAATTGGGGTAATTTCTGCCGTAAAGTAACTCAGAATAATAAAAAAACCAAAATATAACCTAATTTTTTTTAACTCACGATCCAAATTGTTGTTTGAGTGTTGGTATGAATGTTGTCATTATTGAGTAAACAAACTTATCCTGAGTTACAAAAAACCTCATCTTAAAATATGTAGGTTATATTTTGGTTAAAAATAAGTTAGTTTATTATTCTGAGTAAAGCCAAAGCTGTAAATTGTACCGATAAAAAGTTGATAGTTGCGATGAAGTCTTAACCCATTCTCTCCCATTGTACATTTTAAAATTCAGTAAAATGCATTCACTTCATGGTCGTGTAAAAGTATGCTATGAAAAGAAAATGACATGTTTTAATTTTTCTTTACTTTATTGAACTTTTTAAAGTTTTTTTCAAATATTTTTTTTTATAGCGCAGTAGACTTTTGTTTAATCGTCTTTTTACGAGAACACCATTTTAAAATATTGTTCGTTTTGCTTCCATCAAAAAGTTTGTATTCACAAAAAATTCCATAAACCAAATATTTTACTTATTTTTGAAATATTTGTTCAAAATAAACATAAAGGTTTGAAAAAATCAGGTCTTAACACATTTTGGTAAATAGAGGTAAGCAAAGCTAAAGTTAGATGTACTTTAAAAAGTACAATGGGATCATGCATACATTACATTTTTAGTATTAAAAATGGATTTTAAAACTATTCCTACTAAACACTTTTATGAAAAACGAATTCACAATATCCATTCTGCCCTTGAAGAAATGCGGAGATAGTCAACGCTGTCATAGTCATGACTCATGATTCCTCCACGGATGGACTAATGTTATCGATGAAGAGGAAATGGACGAAGACAACATAAAGGCAGTAGAGTTACCACACGATGTTCCATTTCTTTTTTAGCGGCAGACGGTTAAGCATTCGACATCGATGATGACATTCTCTTGTGTGAGTTGAAAAAGTCAATTGCACCACATGTATGGACAAAATCCATTTCAAGAACAAAATTTAAACGAATAGAGATTTATTTGAGTAGAAATTAAAACTGTGCTTCAGATTTGTTTGGACTTAAAGAAATTAAAGTATTTGAAAATTGTTTTGATCCCAAGGTAAGACAACTTATTGCTAGCCAAATTATGTTTTACGCCAGGCAAAAAAAAATTAACATAACTTTTCATGACCAATTCACCAACCAACATTATATTTAAATAAGAGGCAAGAAATGGTGGTGGAACTTTTTCACAGACATGATTTCGTCTAACTACATATGTCAAACTTCGGAAGCTCCACAAACAAGTAAATAATAAATGAGGGCGATCGACTTCAGTTCACAAGAGCAGTAACACTCCATTACCTAAGATTTCATCACTTTGAAGCAGGCACATCCTAGACTTACTATCACACGATGCATTGCGGAAAGCCCAGAGTACCACTTTCCAAAAAAACTACCAAATCAACTCAGATGTCGCCAGCGCCATTTAGGATCAAACGGTGCTGTGAAATGTGTAATGTAACATTATGTATCCAGAAAGATTGTTTTAAAAATTTTCATATCAATGAAAATTATTTTGGTATGCATGTTCCCATTGTACTAAATAAAGTAGGTACACCTTCATAACCTCTTACATAAATTTTTTTAAATAATTTTTATTTTATATATATATTAAATTTAACCTCAATAAATAGAAAATTTCATAAAAATTTAATATTTTTAATTTTTGATACCCTTGGGAGTTAATGGGTCAATATTAATTTTAAAAGCTTAAATTTTAACGATTTCCGAACTTGTTTAGAACTTGGAGGAAAAAAACAAAACAAACCTAAAAGTAAATAAAAAGTTAAACCACCTCATAAAAAACCTTGCAAATTGACAGAATTCTAATTTAATTATTAAAAAACTAATATTGGAAATTCTTTTCTTATATCTTAGGAAAGGCAAACGAAAAAGTCAATAACCAGACGTTGGGTAAATGTGGGTATTTATAAAGTTAGGCAACAATAGTTCCTATATGGAGAAGACATGTGAGTATTATGTTATATATGTCTTAACCCATCGAATATATATAAGAAAATACAATTATATCTATTTCTAGGATTTTGATTCAGCATGAGTAGGTCCTTAACTCAGAATAATTGCTTATTCCCTTTTTCCTTCAGCTTATTCATCTTCAACAATTCTCAATAAGAAACAATCAATGAAGAAATAATTAACAAAATTTGTTTGTCAGTGTATATAAATCGAGTCCTTGTTTCAGGCTCGCTTTATCCTAATGGGAAAACTTATAAACACTCACACACAATAGCACAGACAGATAGTATACAATGAAAATGAAAATGAAAATGAAACTAGAAAAGTTATATACGAACTCATTTGGATGTTCAAAGAGGATATATTTACGGTCATGTAATTCACCCTTTCAAAGTCCATCTCAACCGAATATTCATCCTTTTAACAAACTTGCCATGTAAATATGTACATGTAAAGAATTATATAGATAGTACCTACATATAATGAATATACCTTTGTATGTTGCTTTGTTATATAGGTAGATAGAAATAGTACTATGTACATAAGTCCCAATACCTGGCCACATAATAGGTTTTAGCCCTAAAAGGTTTTCCTAGTTTTGCAACAACTAAAAGGTATAATCAGAAGTATTATGGCCAGCATATAATTTTGTTTTCGTAATGAAGGTTGCTGCTCATAGTTCAGCTCAATTTTGGGCCTATCGCAGTCATTGATTTAATGAAACTATATACATACCTATATTCACAACACATTGAGAACCATGCATACCTATATAGAAAGAAAAGCCTATTTGCGGTTTACTCTCAGAGGCCATTTCGGAACTCAGCTTGAGTTGTAATTATTGAATATACTTGGACTTGTAAATGAGAAAAGTTATAATTTTGCTGTCCAAGAATAAATGATTATTTTGTTGAATACCTACCCTACCTACATTACATATAAGTTTAGTATAGGGATTCAGAAACATTGACATGGTTTTTCGTTTATCTCTTCAAATGCTGTTTTTGAAGGATTTTACTTTCTTTCTTTATTTTTTTTTTCATTTTCGGAATGTAAGTAAGTTGAATAAATATAACTTTGTAGTGTTTTTCTATCGATAAATAAACTACATAAGAAGTTAATGAGATAACGTTTTTGCCATCCAACTTTCATGTTTTAGGAGCTGGGGACATGGAGGTGAGAAGAATGAGGAGAATGTTGACTATCATTTTTGGAACTCGCACTGAAAGTCCCCCGGATACTATTTCAATCAATGAATTCAATGATTTTTTAAAGCTTAAGAATTTTGAAACAGCTTTGTAGGAATTTTTTTTGAGGCGAAAGCCTAATTTTCCTGGATAGATCTTTTAGGTAGGTAGGTTGTTAAATTTAAACTCTTTAAAATATATACATATACTTAAACATTAAATTGCAAAAACAATTTAGAGTGGCATTGCCGTCTGCCAGACCGACAATTTTGCTGTTTATTTGAAGTTATAAATAATAGTAAATAAATTTTTTTGTAAATTTTTTCAAACATTTTGTGTCATTATTTTATCCCTGTACAGTAAATCAATTTTGGAGAAGCTGTTTAGTGCAACATTGAGATCATTTAAAAGGGCCATCCATGCATTCAGCATCACTGAGAAAGCTTTTTCCAAAAATACTCTTTTTTGTTACACGAAGAATATGAAATTTTACCATGAAATGCAGAACATCGTTTCTTTATTCAAGGTTGCAAAGCTGTCACACGTACGTGGTAAGTCATCCCTGTGAGGCGTATAATTTAAGTATAGCATTTCTCCTCGAAGTTTAACCATTATTGAAATTGATTTCACATACTGTTTTCATCCCCAACGTAGTTCTTCGGTAATAGATTGTGACTCAAACGGCTGTATTGACTCTGCTGCATCCTCTGTACTTGGTTGCATAATATTCGTCAACTTTTGTAATCAGCTTATTTAATACTGGTCTCCAATTAGCTACATTTTAAACACTCAAGTCTCAAAGCTCCAACCAATTTGCGTACCAACTTGATTTGCTTCTAATTGTTTTTAAATTTGGTGTATTCGAAGGTATGTAAGTGAAAAACTCGTTTCAGATAGTATCTCAATAATTTTTCTACAAAAACATTAAACTTGTTGCTTTGGGATACATATGAATTCTCGGGATAGCTTTCCTTGGAGAGGCCTTTCCCCACTTAGGCCTTTTGTAAGATGAATACCAAGGTACTTATAGCTATATTTACCTTATTAACATCAAAGCCGCATTTTTCACTTCTGAAACGTGCGTCGTCCACCACCTATTTTGAAAATCATAATTGTAGATTTTTGAATGTTAACTTCTAGATTCCAAACACAACAGTAATATATAATGTTAAATATTCATCGAGAGCATGTAAAGATTCTGTTGATACAAGTTTACTCAAATACTACATCTCCTGGTAAACAGTCTTTGAGGTAATCTAGGAAAATTGGAAACAGTTGTGGACTTAATAAGCATCCCTGGTTTATACCGGATTTCGTTTCAAACCACTCCGATAAATTTTCCCCATTCCAAACTGAACCGAAAGACTTCAGGCAATTAAGCCTCTACTCTTTTCTTCTCAAGACCTTACAAAGACTTATTAAAATGCACATTCACCTCTAAGTTATGGGTTGCTCTCGCAGGCTCAACATACATATATGAGGGGCAAATCTGTTGAGACGACCGGCGCGGCCCTTCACGGAGTGGTTGGCACAATTGAAAAATCAATCCATTTCAAAAAATTTGCCCTGGTTGCTTTTCTTGACATAGAAAGGGCCTTCAATTACGTCGATAATATTGCTCAACTCAATCAGCATCGATCCAATACTAGTAAGCTGATGGATTCCATGTTCCAAAATAAAGTCTTAGGTTAAGTCTAAGGTTAAGTTAAAGGTCAAGACTTATAGGGGTACTCCACAAGAGGGAGTCTTATATCCTCTGCTTTGGTTTCTCGTTGTTAACCAGATTTTAGTTAGACTAAGTGTTAGCAGGGTCAAGGTTGTTGGATATGCCGATGACATTGTAATAATGGCCTCGGAGAAATATGTTCCCACGAGCTCCTATACAAGTAGCCATTGACAAGCTCAGCAGCTGGGTGACCAACTGCGGACTCAATGTTAACCCACTAAAGACAGAACTAGTTTTTTTTTTACAAGGAAACACAATATTCCGAACATAGACCCCCCCCATCATAAACGGAATACCACTACGGATAGCGGGTACGGCCAAATATCTTGGCGTGGTCCTTGATCGTAAACTAAACTGGAAGAAAAATAATAAAGAAAGACAGAAAAAATCCTCAATAGCATTCTACATTTATAGTAGAATCTTTGGAAAAAATTGAAGACCTACCCCTAAAACCATTTATTGGATGTACACAGCCACAGTAAGGCCAATTCTAATGTACGTCTGGTGGCCAGCATTTGACAAGGTAACAAATCTAAAAACCGTTACAAAAATTCAAAGACTAGCGTGTATTGGTACAACCAGTGCCATCAGAACTACACCGACCGAAACCCTAGAAACTTTCCTATCACTACTACTCGATTTGTTTACGAAGGAATTGACGACCAAAAGTGCTCTTAAACTTAAACAGTGTAATAATTGGAAAAGAGGCATCTGCGATCACAAAACTATAATGAACTTCACTGATATACACATTCAAATGAACTACAAACGAGGGTATAGGGTCAGTCATCTACTCATACATATATCATATCAATAAAACAACCAAATTTTTGCAGTGTTTTCCAAGCGGAAGTGTTAGCAGTTTTCGAAGTTGCAAAATATCTTGCGGCACGTGAAGTAGTTGATGAAAACAACGACACCTTTATAAACAGCCAGGCGGCAGTTAAAACTATACCCTCAATTATCACAAAATCTAAACTGGTAGACCGTTGTCGCATCGTCTTGAGATAACTCAATGCTAACTCAAGTTAAGCAGGCCTCACTTATGACTCCTTACTGGTGACAACTCAATGGGTACCCACATGAACAGAATGGGTATTATTACATCGGACTTATATGCAGTGGCTGTCAAGATGAAATGGTGGAGGCGGGCTCAGCTAACTTCCTTTGTGAATGGCCCAGGCCTAGCAGAAACAGAATAGCTGCCCTCGGAAAATACTTTTCCACGATCTCACTAAAAAAACATCCTAAATTTCATTCAGAAGTCAGCTCCAAGCCCCCCTATACTAAACTTAACTTCCACCTTTCTCCTCACTTTTACTCATAACACATACCTACCTATAAAGGGGAGCGCAATGGATTCACTGAGATCCTAGTAGGATGACACGACCTATTTATTTAACATAACTAAATTGCTAGTTTACAAAAAAAAAAATTTACAAAATTCTTACAAAAGTGTATATTAAGATTTTAATTAATTGCAAAAAAAAATATTGAAAAAATTTACATGAAATAATTGTTGTTTTATCAAACAAATTGTTATATTTATTATTGTAAAAATCAAATAATTTAAACATATTATTTAAAGGAGAACATTTTTCGTAATTGGTCCGATAGTTTTGAATAAGTATACTATCCGTCATGTTCCTCAAGTTTCTTTGTGGAATATTAAAGTTAATACGAGACAGAAGGTGCAAAGAGTCTATGTTAACGTTGATTAATTTTACAATGAAAACAAAACATAAATAGGAACGTCTGTCCTCGAGACTGGGTAAATCAATAAGTCTTAGTCTGTTGTTATAAGGTGGGAGATCATAGGGATTTAGCCATCCCAGTCCTCAGAGAGCAATTCTAAGAAATCTTTTTTGCACCCGTTCCAGTCTATTTTTAGGGCATTCGTAGTGAGGTGACCAAACCTGACAAGCGTATTCTAAAATGGGTCGTACAAAATATATAAAAAGCTGCTTTGTCACGAAAGGGTCAGAAAATTGTTTCGACTCTCTTTTTATCCAACCAAGAATTGAATTGGCTTTATTAAAAATTGCAGTTAATATGTTCAATAAATTCGAGTTTGCGATCGAATGTGACACCAAGAATAGATACATCGATTTCACGAGATACTGATATATCATTAAACAAATAGTTGAACGGAGTAAAAGAAAATTTTCTGGTAAAACACATAGTTTTACATTTATCAATATTGAGAAACAAACAGTTACGAGTCCACCAGCCGAAAAACGAATTAAGGTCACATTGTAATTCTTCGCAATCCCGAGTTTTTGAAATTGCTTTGAAAATTGTCCCATCATCGGTGTAAATGAGACACTTAGAATATTTTAAAACAGATGGTAAGTCATTTATAAATAAAATAAAAAGGATAGGGCCTAAATGACTACCCTGCGGGATTCCAGAGTTGATTTTAAACTTATTCGATTCGCAACTGTTAAATAACACCGAGTAAGATCTATCGAATAGATAAGATTGAGTCCATCTTACAAAGTATTCGCTAAATCCCAATTTTTTTAATTTAATAAGCAAAACTCGATGTGACAGCTTGTCAAAGGCTTTACTGAAATCAGTAAATACACAATCTACTTGTTTTTTGTTTTTAAATGAATCAATACAGTTTTCAACCAATTCTATTAAAAAAGTAACAGTAGAGCGACCTTTTTTAAAACCGTGTTGATTGGGAACAATAAAAGATTTAACATAAAAACACAAAGATTCACAAATAATAGCCTCAAGAAGTTAAGGAATCACAGATAATTTGGCAATAGGCCCATAGTTTTTAATTTCTTCTTTCTTTCCTTTTTTATGTAGAGGAATTATGAAAGAATTTTAACAAATAGATGGGAATACACATGAAGACATTGAAAATTTAAACAGAATAGACAATGGTAATGACAAGTGACGTACACAGTTTTTCAAAATAGTAGAGGGTATACCATCAGGACCTGGTATACAAATATCGTCAAGGTTAGATATGAATTTTACAATGTTGTCAGTATTAATGTTAAAGTTCATATCAGTCAAGTAAGTAAAAGATTTCAAATATTCAAAATTTTGAGCCATTTCGTCAGATTTATCACAGATTAAGGAATCACAGAAGTTATCACACATTTCATTATCAAAATTGTTAAAGTTTTTAAAAAATGAACAGATCAGTGATGGGTGATGGTTATCTTCAGGCACTAAAGGTTCAGTGGATTTTTTTATCGTAATATCGTCATCACTGGTGGTAAACACTTGATCCAGCAATTTTCCATTAATATTTAAAATATCATTTAATTGAAGGAATCCAAGTGATGTTAAATCATCAATTAGTTTTGAGTCGTTAGATCTGAGGTTTCCAGTTGGTAACATACAATTTGTGTCACGACAGCGTAACCAAGTGACATTTGCAAGGTTGAAATCACCAAGGCAGATGATTTCATCCTGATACTCTAATCATCTATCGTATCATCACCCCTTACAACCTAACACTACTGCTATCGTTCTTTCGTACAACATTTGCACCACACGGCCAAACTTTAGCGACATTCCTATCCCGTATTGCATTGCATTTTTTTCAATAGAGTCAGATGCGGAAAAAAAGATTCTGCTATGCTTTATAATAACTGCTTCTTTGATTGGACTTTCTGAGGTATAATCTCTGTTTAAATAATTTTGTTATATAAAATTTGCAGTTTTGCGAGCAACAAGCATGTTCCAAACCTATGTAGATAAAAAAGCAAAGTAAAAATTTCAATTAAATATTAAGTTAAAGAGCAAAGTGACCGTGAGTACTTTAGTAATTTAACCAAAAAGAAAGTAAGTAAGTGAATTTACTACAAACGAAGACTTCCCCCCACCAGTGGTAAGGGGTCTCGCTTTTAGTAGAAATAGACAAGCCGGTTAAAAGCCGTTGATAAGCTGGTTAAAAGCTGTTGATAAGCCAGTTAACAGTCGTTGATAATCCGATTAATATCCGTTGATAAGCCGGTTGAAAGCCGTTGATAAGCCGGTTAAAAGCTGGTTAAAAGCTGTTGATAAGCCGGTTAAAAAACGTTGATATTCTGTTCTAGCCATGAATAGCCGATCTAAGTAACCGAACCAGAACTGAAGAACAGCAGCCGAAGAAGATCTACCAGAAAAACAAGCAGCCTGAAGAACCACATTCCTGAAAAGATACTTCAGCAGCTGACCTATAATTTATCAAGAAGATTCTTATTAAACTAACATAATTTAAAACTTTGTGAAATTACATTTATACTAAAGTTTTTTGTACCTTCTTTAGTTAGACACCGGATCCGACGAGCATACCTCAGCCTTTGAACCTAAAGTACATCACAAATTCCTAAAAGTGCACACAAAAGACTTCTGCACTCAAGCTACAACTAACGCTTAACACTGTCCCGTCAGGTTCTTATACTAATTTCCACAATGTGTTGCATTTTTACACTTTCCCAGATTCAAGGTCTTTTCATTAAAATAATTTTATTTTTTCATTCAACATAGCTCCTTGAAGCGTCGCGTCGGTAAATCTTTAAAGTACATTTTCTTCATTATTTTGACGAAAAAGTTTCAGCCATCGATATGATTTTTCTCCCGCCTTACTGCATTCCTCATCAAACCAAGGAAAATTTTCTTTAAGGATGGTCCTTCTACTACCGCGTTGTTGCCTTGATACGCCCTCGTAATAATTTCCTTTAGTTTCGAAAGGTCTATATTTCACTTTGGATCGAAAGTTCTGTATCTAATTTCAATCGATATACAATTCTGCTTTTGGGTCAAGGCATTTAAAAAAATATTCCGGTTTCCTTCCACAGTACTTGCATTTTCTTTTGGAACTGTACTACTACAGGTAAATGGTCTGAATAAGGGAAGGAATCGACTTTAAGGTCCAATACAAATTAATTCCAGATAATTGAAGTTTCTTGACTACATACAAACGTGAATTCACCATTCATATCGGTTGGACTTGTGCCATTCAGTATCGTAAGACCATAGCAATTGCATAATATATCCAACAACTTTTTTCCTCTGAAAGAGAATATTGGGAAAAATCACTCCCTCTACAGTTCTTGAGATTACAACATTATTACTTTTTCTTAGAAAAGAGTTTTGTGTGTTCCAAGTTTTCCAATATACACTCACGCCAGTAAGAAGAAATTAACCTTTATTTTAATATTGTTTGTAGAAAAATTACCGTTCATTGGCTTCATTAACAATAAAACAAAGGGCTTCAAATTCAAACCTTATAGGTATTATAGGTATATACTAAATTTTAAGTCAAACACAGTAACATATACATATACATAGATAACCAGAATGTCCTTTTGTACCATTGAAACTGATGATGGTGTCCACATAACAATGATTTATTCATCAGAGAATCGTTTATTTCATTTTGAAGGAGTTTCGCTTTACATTTTAATTAATTATAATATTATGCTCTAGGCCAATCTCTGTATATATATCTTCAAAATTATAAAAAGGCAATAAAAATGCTTTTGAAATGAAAACGATGACATTTTAAAATAATATATTCCCATTGGAACACTTTTCTTTGGAAACACCTTATCGTCGTCGCCGCCCATTGCTCCTGTATCTGAAGCCATTGTTGTTAGAAACAATGGCCAAGCGTCGTCGATTAGAACAATCACTCTTTATATTATAGATACAAAACGTGTATAAGAGACCACTTCATTTCTTCATTGTTCGTGAGGGGGATTTACTAACGCACGGCAGGTGGTGGTCCAGATTGACATCCTGGAAAATCACTTTGTAATAGCCGTTGCTTCTATGAAGAACTATATTTTGATATTCATTCACAGATTCAAATCCTTCCAGAATAATAGACACATCCTCTGCTCAGAAGGTTCTTCCTTATGGTTTCATTTACCTTTTTTTTTGTGAAAGTAGGAGCTTTTCGCACTATTAATGATGATTTTGGATGTTGGTGTCAGTTCTTTGTTTTCATCCTTGAATTATTAGAATGAGCATAAAAATAGAGAAAAGAATATTATTTTAAAATATTTTATTCTAACTCAAAGGCTGTGAGTTCTCTTATAAGGAAATATGTTTTTACATAAAATATATTCTTCTTGCATAATGGAGATGTAAATAATGTGATTTTATATTCCATTTTATATGTTTTATTGTGAAAGCTATACACAGCGTTGCATGAAGAAGAACAAAGTCATTAGAGCAGAATTTTAAAATCTGTAGTGGAAATAATGCAGTGGACATTTTGGGTAGATAAATGAACAATTTTAGTTCCGTGCGAAATTGTAAAGTTCAACGTACATAAGTAAATTTAAATTGAGTAGCGAGAGAACAATTTGTGAATAAAATCTTCTTCATAAAGGGTCTTCCAATACAGGGACTTCCCAACATTGACAGTTGATAGCGGCCATATTGTTGAAGCTACATCTGTCAAATTGGCTGTCATTTATTCAATCTGTTTTGCCAAATCGCCAGGGACGGATATAGCGCTCAACAACAAGTGGGAATGATATAATACTTTTATCAAAGTGGGTGTTATGTTTGGGCAAAGTTCCACGCGCTTTGCCCTCTTAACGGTCGCCATTATCGTGCTTCCAAGAGGACTATTCGCAGTATAGATGGATAAATTTGAGTCCACTGATTCAGTAAACAAGCAATACCATATTCGGCGACTAAACGCAAGATCTGTCAAAAACATTACTGCTGTGCTGGCCGTGAGAGTGTGCAGGAGAATCTGAGGCAGTCGATTTCGCGTCGTTCTCAAGAATTCGGCCTTTCGTAGACCAAAACTTAGGCTGGAACCCGTATAAAATTCAACTGATCTAGGAGCTCAAGGTAAACGACCATAGACAACGACGTGTGTTCGCTGAAGGGGCTCTGGAGAAGTTGCAAACTGATCATGGTTAGAACCCCAATAGTAAAATTTCGGAGCAGATTTGCAAACAAAAATGGAGTAAATCGCAAATTTCCGGAATAGATTTGACAACGAAACAAAAACTTAAGTTTTCAAAAACAGTACCTATATCGATGGCCCGTGCAAAACAATACTAAATGTATTTTTTTATTTGTCAGGAGAGACGTTTAAAGTTAGTTTTTGTTTGGGATAAATGTTGAAATAAGGCATTATACTAAGCCCTTTTTGACCTCTGTTTTCAAGGCATTCTTGTAAGATTAGCAGGAAAAGTATTAAAACTATACTATGGGCACTTATTATAGTTTTGCACGGGGCCATCGATTTAAAAAAAATTTAATTTTCCAAAAAAAAAATAAATTCCGTCAGAGTTGGTTAGAAAATTTAATATAACAGTGCTGTCATTTTCTTTATTGTGGTTTGGCTTAAGAATTTTTAAATTTTTGAGTGGTAGAAAAAAGGAGTAGGTAGATCCCCAAAAAAGCGGAGTGGCAGAGAAGTTTTATTTTCTTTCTTAAAATTGGATTAAATTTACTGCGATTGAAGTTAGATTACAATGCTGAAACTGACCCTAATTTTCATCGAAAAATCACCATCATCTCTCTGGATGAATGGGTGCGTCAACAAACAAAATTGTCAAATATAGGACGATGATATAGATTTTGGGCTGGTGGCATCATCGTCAGTACTTTTTTGAGAAGGACGTTGCAGTTGGCCAGGCCATCACCGTCAACGGCGAGCGCTATAGGTCGATGATTACCAACTTCTTTTGGCTTGAATTGGATGATATGGATACCAACGATATGTGGTTTCAAATGGACGGAGGTAGCTCAAGACAAATAGCTCACGACATTTCAGAAATTCTGCACTACCGATTCGAGGAGATGGTTACCTCACGTGGAGGTGATGTGAACTGGCCATCGAGATCGTGCGATTTGACCTCGTTATAGACTTTTTCTTGTGGGGTTTTCTGAAGTCACTGCAGTTCTATACGAATAAGGGGTCAGTTATAGCTTTCATTGAAACTCATCATTGAAAAATTTATTTTCCTTTTTTGAGATACTTTGAAATCAAAATCAGAGAATATTTTGATGCCAATAAAAAGGTGATGACTCAATTATTAGTTTTAGTCAAATAAAATGAATTTCTTTATTTCAATGATTGAACTACCTTATCATTGATCATTGAAATCTTAGAAATCGTTTTATGTGAAAGATTGGGCCAAAATGAAATATTTTTTTGACTGGAAATAATAATTGAGTCAAGAGCTTTTTTTTTATTGGTATCAAAATAATTACTGATTTTGCTTTTAAAGTGTCTCAAAATTAGAAATTAAAATTTTCAATGATGAGTTTCAATGAAAGCTATAGCTGGCCTCTAAGCCACAAACCACAGCTGCCCTCAAAGCCAACATTACCCATGGCATCGTTCAAATTCAGCCTGATTTATGCGCCAGATTAATGGAAAATTGTGAAGTTCAAATGCGCGTCACCCAGAAAAGCCGAGGAGAATATATGAACGATCTTATATTACATAAATAATGGTATAGATAGGGCTTTCAAACGAATAAAAAAAAATTCGATGATATCTCGATGATTACAGACGTTAAAAGCCCTATTTCCGGAATCTGAATTTTACGAAAAAAATCTGAAACTCAATTTTCCTACAAATTACTTTATTCATTACAGGTACAAATATTCATGTCGATTATGGAATCCTCAATACTCGATCCGCAGTGATTCACAGTGATGTAGGTACTCTCATTTCTCCTTATCGATTTGTCGTAAAAAGAAAAGAGAACACTGTACTGAGAATCACTGCGGATCGAGTATTGCGGTTTCCATAATCGACATGATTAATTAAAATTAAATAAAATTTTATATCCCTATCTATCCCATTTCCTATCATGCTCATCTTTTGTGAAATTTTAATAAAAATGAAATATAATGTTGCTTTGTTAATCATACTGACATACTCTATAGCCATTAGACTGCTACTATGTAGCATAGAAATTCCACATTATATTGAAAAAAATATCTAGAATTTCCTTATTTTCCTTAGAACTTCATAAATTATACACATCAATGCAAAATGCATGCATTTTTCATATTTTTCATACTAGTGCAACATATAATATGTATATCCTAAACGTTATTTGTACCTATATAGGGTAGTTTTTTGCTTATAAGTCAATGTAAATTCCAAAAATATCTACCAAGTTGTAGAGGTATGTTGCACCAAGCACCACAAAGCCATGTTACTGAAAATCTCCTTAATTTGTTCGAATAAAGGCAATGAATAGGAGCTTAAGTGAGGGTATATACACTATACATAGAGAAAAATGGGTAAGGATGAGCAGCAAAAAAAATCGTCCATTGGCAGCTGCGATGTTAAAAGAGGAAACAACAAACAATCAACGATGAAGTGTGTGGTTGCTTCTGCAACGTGTAAAATTGTTTAGAAGCCCAGCATATTTTCATTCCATGTTTACCATCCCATTCCATGTCCCACCAAATCCAAACCCATAACCAATCTCGTCCCTGGCATCCCTGCAAGGCATATATTTCCACTGCATTGTGTCTGCGAATAATTTCTTCTGCCTCGGATATATAGAAACCAATCCCGCCAGAAGGCCCTTGGTACTCTTCTGGTTTCTTTTTTCCTTGTTGTCGTTGTCGTTGTCTCTCTCTTACTCTCACTCTTTAAGGATTACGATCCCGTCCTGATGCGATGATGCTGTTGATGATGACGATGGGGCTTCTGCATGCACCATTTCTGCTTCTGATGGGTCCTTGATGGGCTCTAATGCTGCTGATTCTGCTGCTGCTGCTGCTGCTTGCTATACACTACTGCTGTAGGAGATGACGATGATGCTATCGCAATAAAACCTTAGTGCCCATATGTATAGATGCTATAGGATAAGGATTAATCAGGTGTACTTATGGACCAATTTATGGAAGGTTTTCATTTTACTTTAGGAATTTAATGCTCGCTTGATACGCTCATCTGCATCAATTACTTTAAGGCTATATCGGGCATCTTACCTGATTTAAGGATATAAAACTTTTTGAGTAAATATAGAAAGTTTATATACCTCGAGCTATTATAATACTTCTGGAAAAGATCATAGATTTAAAATCAATCATTATAAGTTGATGCAGTTTATTTTAAGATTATTTAAAAATTTGATGGTAAGCTAAATATATGTAGGTATTGAGAATGCAAATCGCAGTCTGGTATAAAATTCAATACTTTGTATGCCAAAAAAGAAGACTTTACTTTTTGATACGCTGAATTAAAATCCAACAAAAAAATTTCACTTTCAAGCAAGATTTTCGATTTATTCTAAAATTGGTCAATTTTTTTATGTCCTTTTGCATACACAAATTTAAAAAAAAAATTTTTTTAGATTAAAAAACAAATGCAAATTTTATTTGTTTGAAATCAATTCAATTCTCAGCCAATCGAACCACAAGAACAAGCCCTTGAGATCTAGTCGTGCATTTTTTTTCAAACTAAACTAAACTTAACATAAAATAATAAAATAAATAAATTTTAAATAATATTTTAAAGTAATATATCGTCGGTGAATATAGATATGCATCTTAACTAACAGATGGCATTAAAATCTTATTTTCATAAAATTTGAAGTTACACACTTTTCAGGTTTCACTGATGATATTTAGGGCCTGTTTCACAATGTCTGAGTAAAGTTCTGATTAGTTACTTGATAGCTACATAAAAACTGACACAGGGTCATAAGTCCACATTTCAAAAAAAAATGTTTCAACCTATTCAGGTTAATTGTAATTTGTTCTCATGTGAACTTATGACCCTGTGTCAATATTTATATGTCGATTGCCGAGTAACTAATCAGAACCTTTAAATGTCAAACTGGACCTTAATCTTTTAATTATATTAAAGAAATTATTTTCATTCATTTAATGTTTTAAATTTGCTCCAAAAAAAACCGTTGCGATAATCTAAGGCATGATTAATAAAACTGTAGGGTTATTCCAACTGCACTTTCTGTTTTAAATTTGCTTCGCTTCCTGGTGAAAGACAAAGATCTTTGAGGAATAAAGTCTTCGCTTTTTTTTGTAGAATTGGATAAGTGTGCGTCTATTACTTCAGTTCTTACTTTAACTAATGTGCTTATGCCCAATTTGATTTACCGAAAGCATTCTATGAAAATAATAATTGTTTGCAAAGAGGCAGATAAAGTCGGCAGAGCCCTGGGTTTGGTTGAGAATGGACGAATTATGTAGTATGTAGTATGCTGCTGTAAGACACGAAGTTTAGAAGAGCCTACATTTGGTGTCAAGGACCAGGTCAGCCCAGAGCAACATCTGCAATAGATGATCGATATTTGATGCTTAAAAGTGTGACCGTTGACAAACAGCGGTTGAGCTGTCTCACTGACTTCGATCCGTTATGAATGACGGTTGTGAATGCTCAAACAGTGAGGCGGCGATTAGTGGAAAATAGCCTGAGAGCAAGAAGACCTGCTCGTGTAACGACACTCACGGTACAGCTCTAGCGACGTCGGATGGAATTTGCTCCACTTCACCAAGATTGAACCGAGGCCAATTGGAGTAAAGTTATTTTCAGTAATCCAGGTTTTGTCTGCGCTCACCAGATGGACGTAGCGTAGAGAAGATCAGGTGAGAAATACTCTTCGGCAACAGGTAACCAGAGGGAACATTTGTGGGGTGGTTCCGTCATTGTGGTCAGGAATTTCTATGCACGGGAAACTGAGCTGTGCATCACCGATCGTGGAAGGATCACTTTTTCTGTAACTCAGTGTAGATATAACCAAAAACATGACTGGCATAGCATGAGTTGATAGTTGCATCAACAAATATTTATTGCAGTTTTTTGCCGACAAGCATTTCTCCTTAACATGAGGGCAGTAAATATAACCTAAATGCTTATCCTGGCTAATCAGCACTATAGGCTCTCTATCCAATGGCTAAACCTCTCGAGGATTTCTTCCTCGACGGGTGCTTTCCAAAATCATATTTTTATGTCCCATGTATCAAAAAATCTATTCAACCTATTAATTTGTTTAGTAGATGTATAGGGTGGTGGGATTGTCACGGGAAGTATCATTAATAAACAGAACGGGCTTAAAAGGCAACCTTGGGGTACACCAGCATCCGTGTTAAAGAAATCGGATTGAAATTGGAGGTGCCATTAGATACAGCAGCGCCATTAGAGTGATTTATACATATTAAGTACAGTCTTAGAAATTTCGTAGATATGCCTTAAGTTGAAAGTTTATATATAGCTGTTAATTCCTTTTGATAGTGTCAACTGCCGCCTTAAAATCTATAAAAAAGTAAACGTTTTTTTGTTCTCGATGAATCTTTTTGCTATATTGAAGACTGTAAATATTTGATCCACAGTTGATCAGTTTATTGATCCAAGCGAAAGCCAGCTTGGAAAATGCTTAGCAGTTTGTTCGCTTCTAAACACCTCATAACTCATATAAGTCTATTGTAAGGAATTTGGGTAAATATTTTCCTGAGACAGGGAAGAATCGAGATACCCCTATAATTTGCTCGAGTGGGTCTTCTTTTTTATAGTTGGACAGATGGGACTTTAAGAACGACTGAGATATTTTTTTTTTCTTTGAGAAGGTTACCAAGGAAAGTACGAAGAAGATTTAAAAACAATGGTGTGGAGTTTTTGTAAAATTCCACTGGAATTCCATGCTTGAGAGTTGTTTGAAATTATTTTATTGTAATAGGCCCAGTAAGTTCTGAAACTCAAATCAAAAGTAGGGAATATTCGAAAACTCATACGACCAAGCTCATGCAACCCATTCGATTCTATTTCTGAATACTCAGGACGACTAACTTCAATCTTAAAATTCCATCGTCATTTTATGCAAGAAAAATGTCTGTCGTCTATGCACCTTGATTCTCCCATGACAACTCGAAGTTGCACTTTCACTACAAAAATTAATATCGGCCTTAAAAATAAATCTTCATTGCATTCAACGAAATTCTTTCCATCCCTCAGAAGAATTAAATTGTTTTCGCATATTTTGTTTTTTTAGTGAAAAACTCTAAAACAAATTCGAGGGAAAATATCCCATCAACTGAATTTTAATTGAAAACTGCGTTGTGCAACCAAAAGTCACCTATTAAAACCTACAGACATCTATAGTACTATCAAACCACCATTTTAATAAAAATGGTGTAGTCTCTCTTGCACCAATTAATTGGGAAATATTTTTGGGGTTTTCGCCTGTGGTCAACTGAGAGAGAAAAACAACTCCATGGATGGTGTCCACTTCATTAAATTGAAACCATAAATTGACTGAAAATATGCGATTGATCCGAATGGAACTGAATGACCAGAAACCGTAAAGAAAATAACATAGAGTTGGTAGTCGTGTTCGACCATTGCATATTCAGGACATTGTGATTTCTATATAAGTGTACTGTATATGTATATACGATATTATATATATATGGTTGCAATTGCGTTTGCCATAAATAAATTAATATGTTTGTGTAGGACATTTCCATATGTGTGTGAGAAAGATTTTCAAAACTTGTATACAACGAGATATAAGTACCTACATATACATACATACATAGATACATTTATGTGTATTTTTTTTCCAATTAAAGAGAAAGCATAATATTGTATATATAATGAGGTCGGCTTTGCTTGAAGCCACTTTAAGTCTGTTTTCAGTGGCTGGTTGAATACAATGGTGATTGGCTGTTTCTGTGTTCAGTGCGGTTGTTCTACTGGCTAACCACATTCATTTCAATATACGAACCTACGTATGAAGGTATATATATTTGCCTCTGTTTATTAACTGATTGCTCAAAGGAATGACCGATTAGTGAATCAATTTGCTTTAAGAGTTATTATATAAATATTACTCTTGCAATGTGTGATGGGAATATGAATAACAATGGCCGCATTCAGGTTTCACTAGGATAGCCTATCTAAGATACTCGAGTATCCAGTATGTTTCTGAACGCAAATCAGCTGTTGTTGACATTTCTCATAAGATAGATAAGTATCCCAGAATTTAGCTTGAGATTAATTTTTGGCAACGGCTGCTTTGACATCAGCTGATTTTGCAAGCGATTACAACAACATCAAAGCTATCTAGATCGCTTTGGACACAAACCTGTCTATCTGCTTGCAGCTTGTGGTATACCTATATTGTTTTACAGAATTACTATTTTTAATTCAAAAGAGTGGAAATTTAACACCCTGCAATTTTACTAAAGCATTGAAAATTATTTACAATTATAGGAATAAGGTATAAGGATCTTTAACCATGAGAAATTATTTTTGGACTTGACAACAAAAAAGTACATAAATTCTTTCGTTAGTTTCGATTAACCGTGTTTTTTGCTCTAAAAGTATCTATACCTACCTACCTATATTGTTCTGTAAATTATTTGACAAACAAACATTGTTTCGTTTACCTATAACCTTTTGTTTTTAATTTTTTATACGCAAAACAACAAGAATCCTTTCGTTGTGTTTTTGCGTTGCATAAACAAAACCAACCCCGCTCTTGTATCCTCTAAATTAAATGATAACGTTTGAATTCACCAATAATTATAACTGAGTAAACGGAAATAAGTTTTATTTAAAGATTCCTTCAAATGGGTAATCTTCACTTCACCCTTGTTTTGTACCCACTCATCTGATTAAAAGGTTTGTCTTGAGCTCTGCAAATTCAACCTAATGCCTTAGCAGTGCCACAAAGTAAACCCTAAACAATAACAAAGTCCTAAAAATAGCATTTTGTTATTACAAGGACGACCAGAAAAAAACATTAAAACAATCTCAATCTAACCCTTTTACTTTTGTATATCAATATAAAATACATTTTGTTCTTTATATTGTTTTAGTATTTAAAGACTCAAGAAAAAAGGTTAATTAATTCAAAAACAGTTCATCAAAAATCAAACGTAGTGAAACATTTTGAGAATTGTTTGAAAAAAATATTAAAAAATAACAACTATCCGCACATTAAAATTTAAATATTTACATAAAAGATAAATAAAATAAAAGAAAATAATTTGTTTATTAAAATGTTATTTATTAATAACTTGAACAAACACAAGTTTAAATTTAAAATTAGCGACGTGTTTCGGAAACAAGTTCCATTTTCGGGCTTTTACAACTGTGCGGTGTTGGACTGTCTTCGTAGAGCTTTTTTCGTTATTAAATTTATTACTTGTAATTTTTGTTCTGTTTTATTGTTGTTTTTTGATGCGTTTGGCGGTGTTGTTTGTGGATATTTCGCATATTATGTGAGGTGGTTGTCTTTTTCTGTAAGCTGGTGTGTTTGATTGTAGTGTCATATAGTTGGTTTGTTTTTAATGTCAATTTGTCGTTGAGTAGTTTGGCTTCTTCCTTTTTGTTTGCCTTGTATATTTCATACTCTTCGAGAGCGTCAAGCAATTTGCCTTTTTGACAGAGACCCTATATTTTATACCACCTGCCAATAACGGAGTTAAGTTTATGGTAGAATTTAGAGCCTATACGATTCAGTCCTTGTATTTGAAAAACACGGATACACGGATTCCGTGTAATTATTACATGCTAATAAAAATCCGTACTCTAAAGACACGTGTATTTATTTGTTTAATATCCGTGTATCCGGATGTTAAGCATACACGGATCATTATTGCACGGATTCTAAATACACGGAATGGTTTTTCATTTTTATCTTTTCAAGGGGTTGGTTTACAAGCTCAAAATTTTGAGGGATAATGTAAGTTATGACACAAGGCTGGTCACCCCAATTCTCTCACTCGATTTCACTTCCAACCTAACAACTTATCTTAAATAGAGAAGAACCGTAAATCCTCAACGAGTCATCACAATTTTATCATCGAGATGGACCTTGGGAGATTGGATGCTTTTGTTACAGTTGGGTATAGTGAGTTAGTCTTTTCTTGCGTGCTGACCACTCAAAATCACTTCTGATAGAAGAAAATAAAAAAAAATTAAACATAAAACGCATTGTTTTATTTTTGGTGAAAAATTAGATTTAGATTTTGGTTTATATAAAGTTTGATATATCAAACGTTATTGTACAAGCTACACAAGCATCACTATCTAAAGTTTAAATCAATCGATAAGTGGAAAAAAAAAATCATAAAAATTCCATGCTTGGTCGATTGCCAACCATCATCCACCAATGAGAGAATTCCGTTATTTTATGTAAAACCTCCAAAATTGACTGATATGCGGTTGCCCTAGGAAGCTTATAACTTCGGTTTTAATTGTAAAATACCAGGCTAAATTGTTGTATATACGAATTATTGGGGAGTCACAACAAATTTCATACTAAATGATCGATCGAGTCTGTCGTCAATTTTATTTTCACTTTTACAAATGCAAAAGTTGATGAAAAATTTAAGAATTTTGAAAAATAATATTTAACAAGTCTTATTGCTCCTTTCTCTTAGAAATTTGTGAGTTATTTTATATTTGCAAATCCAACAGGTAAACTTAATTCCAGTAGTTCACAAAAAAAAAAATCGATTTTTAAAGAAAAAAATCAAATAATTCTCAACTTAAATCCACTAATAGATTCGACAACCAAGTCGTTGTTGTATTTTTATCAAAAAAATCGCATGAATCTTGCCCAGTCTAGTGATAATTGGATTATTTAAAATACACGGATCTTCGGATACACGGATACACGGACACGCGGATGTACGGATGCACGGATGCACGAAATATACGGATTCAAATCCGGATATTATAAAAACACGTGTATCCATGTTTTTAAATATCCGTGTAATGGGGAGCTCTAGACTTAATATGCGCATTAAACTTACTTACTGAAAATTTTAAATAAATCAATAAAATTAAAAATAAATCTCATGCGATATACATTATCTGATACCTTTAATAAACCGTAATTTATGAGACAAAATTTTTTTAAAAATCTTTCTAGTGGTTTTTAAAAAATTAATTTTTATATATAAAATTTTAATCATTTTATTTTGGTACAGTAAAATATCAATTTTGAAAAAAAAACATCCACCCATTTTCGAAATATCGAATTTCCAAAAAAAAAATTTTATTTTTAAAATTTAAAATGTTAATATGCGATATCCAATTTTTTTTATTAAAAGCTTTTGCATACAAAACTTTTATTAAAATCAGGTGAAATATAATGAGATAGTCGAAAATCAGCAAAACAGTTCTATGAGAGGAACCGTTAATTATAGCTCCATATAAAATTTGTTCCCATAAAATGGTTCTAATTCTCGCTCACAAAATTATTTAAATCACTTTTATGGTAGGTACCGTCATTTTAAAAGAAAACGAATAGTTTCGATTTAAAATTTGCTAGATAATAATAAAAAAACTGCCTGGTGCCAAGTTTGATAAGAATCGTCCAAGTAATTTTTTTTATTATTTTAGAATAGGTTTTCATAACAAAAAGAAAAAAATCATACTTAATAACGTGTTTTTTTTTTGAAAAAAATCATATCGAAGTCAAAAAACAACCTTAAAATGCTTAAAAAAATTGTTTGATAATAAATTGCCGGAAAACCGTTATCCACACAGAAAAAATTTGTATATGTCTGATAAAAATTTCTAACTATTTTTTTTTAAATACAATTTTTTTTTCAATAGTTGTAGTTTGGCAAAGTTAGAGCCAGCCAAAAGAGAAAAGAATAAAAATTATAAAAACCGTTATAAGTCGAAAACGAAACGAAAACGACAAAATTATCTTTTTAGATTTACTACTTGAAATGACCTCAGGAACTCAAATGGTTTTCTTCTGTGGCGGTAATTTCAGGACACCCTGTAGATTATACAAAAGCTAATTAATATTTTTGGTATAAGGTTTTGAATCAATTTTTTGCTTTCAAACGTAGATTTAAATGGTAAAATTAACTTTCTTCTTCATGAATTGAAAATTTTCCTTCTCAAAATTCACCCCATATTTTATAAATAATTTTTTTTTAATTCTTATGTCACCTACAAGCTTGTGAATTAATTAATCCTGAAAAGAGGGGGTGCATTTCCCCTGAAATATTTAAAAAAAAATTACTTAAATAGAAAAAATTCATTAAAAATAAAAGACGAAACTTACAATATTGTCTTTTTATACCTTTTTTAAAGTCAAATTTTATTTCTGTTTTTAAATAAAATGATTTTAGTGAATAGTTTTCGAAAAATTCTTTTCAAGTTCAAAACTTTGAAGAACAAATGCTAAAATTTTTATCTCTCATTGAAAATTTTACGTCAAAAATGAAAAATGGAAAGGAGACCCTTTGTTAAAATCCATAAAATTTCATCAAATAAGTAAAATTTTTGTCCTCCATAAATAAAAACGATAACTACAGAAGAAAAATATAGCTTTGGCCGAAAAAGAAAAGAACAATATCAACATAAAACATAAACAAAATAAAAATTATTATGGAAGAGTCATTAATTTCTTTCCATAAGATATTTATTAAAAAAAAAATTTATTATGTACAATGTTCACATGCACTTAGGTATAAAATTAGTTGAAAATTATTAAATTTATTAAGGTCATGTAATATTTTTCTCTCTTTCAATCATTGTTAAATATAGGTTTACCTATATATATTATCCAAAGACGCCTTTAACAGATTGTTCCAGACACATATCACAAGCTTCACATTTTTAATCCAAAAATCACATTTTTGTCATTCTGATAAAAGATTTCATCTAAGAATTGACCATTTAATCTCTTTATTAATGTTGTCTGAAACTACACACATATTTATCTGATGTATTCTATGCTAAATTCCATACAAAAATACTCGGTACCAATTTTCCAAAATAAAAATAAATAAAACATTCAATACTTTTAGTCCTTTTTGAATGAATATGTACAACGAAACCATGTGGCAGAGGTTTGCTTTGTATAATATCTCTTTCTCATTCAGTTCTCTTATGAATGTCAAAATAGCCACTCACAAGAAAATATCTTTCGGTTCCACTAGACATATAGGAAAACAATACCTTAAACATTTACGCTCAACATGCATGAACAGATATAAAGTGTGTTTTTAGAATTCCAAAAAGCTTTCTCGTATAATCACTTCTAAATCCTAGTTTTCTTTTATTTAAAGCAAAAACAGACCTTAAAATAACATTGCCACTCAACTATATAGAATACTATAGAGTCAACCATTCGAAGGAGTCAACATTATTGTGGGATAGGTGGCACCTGGCATCTAGGTATATTCCTTATCAAAAGGTTCTCTAGTGCCAGTGACATAGCATGGGTTTTTGCTGCCCGAGTTAAATAAATCCCATCTTAATTAAGAAAATATGAAATCTAAGTTTTAAATCGACACCCTTAATCCATTAGTTGGTCCTTTTCTGATACCATATGATCATAAACATAGTCATAGTGCTAGTTGTTAATCTAAATGACCTATCATTTTTAATAAGCTTCACCTTAAAGAACCTTCTTTCACAGCCGGTATTGCTTGTGGTTAATAAGTCAGGAATTATACATACGCACTAAACGAAGAATGAATATTTTACTATACCTAACTTCTAGCTTAGACTGAAAAATAAAAATTAATATTGTTTCAATTTCAGTGGCCTGAATTTGAATTATTAACTCTTTTATTGACGTCAAGTATTGGGTTCCAGCTAAAATCTTTCTTCAATTTCTATATTTAACCTTTCTGAGTGAAAAAATAATTTTATTGTTAATAAATGTAGACCAATAAATGTAGTGAATGTTGGAATAGAAAAAAAGTATAACCCAAAAGAAAGAAAACGACCTCGTGCTATAATAATTCAATATACAATGACCTTATTTCATATTTCAATGTGTTAATTTAAATGACGTTTAAAAGAATTCAAAGTAAATATTATTACACTAGATACAAATATTTTATGGTTTGTGTCTTGAATATCTAACAATGATTGTATTTCCGTTGTCGAAAATTCCCCACACTACGCCACTGTTCTAATGTATCTTCTTCTGATGCTCTCTGCTTCAAAGAAATATATGTCCCATAAAATGTACTTTTAATTTATCACATGACATGAGCTCCAGGGATTGACGCACCTTAAAATAAAGTGTATTTGGCCAGCTTTGTTAATTGGAAGGAAATATGAGAGATTAAATTAAAAAATTTTGTTCAGTCAATTTAAAGGTTCATGTCTTCAAGGGAAAAAACGACTCAAATCTTGTAGTTTTCGTTAAAAAGTCGACTTTAATTAGAAAAAAATTATTATAAATCAACGGCACAGTGTTGTTCAAATCCATGTAAAAAATTATTTTTTACATTTCCTACGTAAAAGTAGGTAAAAAACGCGTAAATAAGTGTAAAAAACGTAAAAATCCCGTAAAAAAAACGTAAAAAAAATTCCTAAAAAAGGTAAAGAAGAGGTAAATATAACTGAGAAAAAAGAGAGAAAATCAGAGGCATCTGTCAAAATTTAAGTAAATAAAGAAAAATTGGAAGACGTTCAAAAATATCGAAAGAAAAAATAAATAATTAAAGCATTTTGTATTGAAAAAGTAAGACTGAAATAGATTAGAAAATCAGTTTTTTTAATCATTTTGTCGAAAATAAAATAAAAACCCAATAGTTTTTTATCCATAACTGCCATCTTCAATCTTGAAGGTAACCAATTTTTATTAATTTTCGCGTTTTTTTTTCTTTTTTACCTTTCTTACGTTTTTTACATCAGCATAATTAAAATACAGCAAGTAAAAAACTAATGTAAAAAATGTAAAAAACTATGTAAAAAACGTAAAGTAAAAATGTCGAACAACACTGAGCACTTACAATGTCATGTTTTACATTTTTTTAAACCCAGAAATCCATACATTAATTCTGTTTTTAATTACATATATGTAATTGTTGTAGTGAAAAATTTTGAAAAAATTATATGTACATAATTGCTTTTTTAAAAAATAATTTTGGTACAATTTTTTTTTTTAATTTTCAGTTGAAAATTAATTTTCGAAAACTATTCACTAAAACAATCTCATTTCAAAACAGAATTAATTTATAGATTTCTGGCTTTAAAAAAGGTACAACATGACATTGTAAGTCATGCCATTGTAATTTTTAACATTTTTTTTAATTCAAGTAGATTTTTTATAAAATATAAAATATTTATATGCAAATTACCCTTTATTTTTCGAAAAAGAATTGGTCGTTTTTTTTAAACTTGCAAGGGTTTTTTTTAACTTTTAACTTTGAAATTAACAAAAAAAATATTTCAGGAGGGGTGGCCACCCTGATATTTAACCGTAATATACCCCTATTAATTACCTATATTTTGAGACCATGACGGCAATTTTTGGTCCACTAATTCTATGTTTCTGAACCGACTTTACGATCTTTTTTTTTTTTCGACAATCGTCTTTGAAATAAAAAAAATATTTCTGGAGGGTGGCAACCCTGAAATTTTAAATTTTTTTATTTGTGTTAAAATTAATCCCTCCTACCTTCGGTTAACAATTCATTTTACCTTAAGGCGATGTAAAGAATTTCTCTCATAGAACCGTTTTTTTTTGTTTATTTTTGACTTTCTCATTATCAGCTCAACTGATTTCAATAAAATTATACAAATGCTTCTATGTAAAAAGTTTGAAAAATACTGCTTTTCAAAAATGTATGTAGTAAAAAAAGTGGAATGAAACACTAAACAAAAGACGTGTATTGTATTTAACTGCGCATTAATAAATATTTAAAATTAACGTATACTTAATATTTTTCTTAATTTTTTTTTATAAAAAATGAATTGCCTATTCGGGGAGATGTTTCGGGATTTGGGATTTGCATCAACTGATGGAAATTTCGAAAACGAAAAAAAAAAACAAATGCGTACCACGATAAGGTGTTTGATTTAAATTATATTTAAAAAAAATTTAACTGAGCAATAAAGTTTAACTGAATTAAAAATTATGAGATATTGACCTTTTCGTAATGATACGGAAACTTAATATTACTGCAAATATTTATAAATAATAAAATACATGGAAAAAGTCTTTACAAAAAGTCTGTAGCTCATGATTATTCAATCGAAATAGCCAACAATGCACTTTTACTCGAAATGAAATTGAAATCGATTTTAAATAAAATTCGATTCGATTTCTGTTTTTTTTTGAAGTTAAAAAGATTTTTCAATTTCCAATACAACAACAATAAAAACAGGATTCTTTATGTTAGATTTTTTCTAACAGCTCTTTTCCAGAAATCGCTTTTCTTTTCATTGCAAAAACTAAAAGGTTCTATTAGGAAATGTCTGTTGAAATTTAACGATATGGCTTTCAGTAAATACAATCCATCACGTTTTTCGCAATACAACTATAGTGTTTTATTTTCACAAGATAAGCCTTTTAAATCGCCAAAATGCCAATCTTAAGAAATTTTTGATTTCTTGTAAGTATACCTATTTTTATTTACAAAACAAAGAGCGGACTTTCTTATTATAACGAAATGCATCATCATCTGCTCCATAACCGGAGTCGTTATAATAATACTTGTCTCATTTAAGAAGTATCTCTATGGCGCAGGGTCATAAGTCCACAGGCCAAAAGTCCATGATGGATTTTTTACCCACTCTGGTGGGTTTAAAGTCCACAAATCTATACTTGGTGGGCCATAAGTCCATAAGAATTTCCATTGATTGTGGATTTTTGACTCACTTTAGTGATTTCAAAAATATTCATTTTATTCAGTTTTAAGGGTTCAATAGGAAAAATAAGAATTCTCTTAGACAACCAGTATATAAAGTGGGTTCAAAGCATTTTAGGATTTGAACTGCCTTTTTAGAGGGCTTTGTACCGCTCACGCAACTCCGTTGCTCCGCTTAGGGTATGTCCAGTTGCCAGGCAAGCGCCAATGTCAACAGTTTTCTTAATAAACAGTACCTTGGGTAATTTTAAAAAAATTCCAGAAAATATTTGTGGACTTATGACCCACTTCCTTTCTAAAATTATGGAATATTGACCCAGTTTTTTGTGAACTTCTGGCTCATAAGGGTGGGTTTAAAGTCTATTTGTGGACTTGTAACCCACCCAATGGGTCAAAAGTCCATTGTGGACATTTGTCCTGTAAACTTATGAACCTGCGCCGTCTCTATATTTATCCCGATAGCGAGTCGATGCCATTTAGTCGCGTGTCTTTGGCTATCCTGATAGTCTACGCCATCATTTCGGCATGTGCACGACCTGCAACAAATGATGTTTTATAGGTACCATAAATTTAGGAATAGTTAAAACAATTTAATTTGCACAAAGAAACTTAAATAATGATGAGAGGCAGTTCTATGCGTTCTGGTACTAACCAAAATTAGCCGGATTAATTGTTGGAACAATTGACGCCAACTGATACAACAAAACTTCAAAACCGATAGAAACTCGAAGGCGTGCATTTACAAATTTAACTTGAGCAAGATCCTTATTTTGAAAACCTGTAAGTATATATTTGTTGCTGATCGATGCATTTATTATTAATATACATATTGGCTATTTTGTTGAGTATCCTGAAATTCAAAAGAGTTAACCTTAGCAAAAACTTGGCCAGTGGACGCTTAAAAAAGTGAAAAATTTAAGATTTGGTCAAATTCACCTTGGTAAAAAAGGATATCTTCATACATGTTACCAATAGCAAGTTCATGTTCATAATGTTGTGTCAGATACCTACACATGAGTATGTCCTGTTTAAACGAAGTGGGTGTCCCAAGCGAATTCCTATATCCATATGTAGCTAGGTAATAAGAATTCGATTGCGCCAAGGGCTTGAATGTGAGAACCATCATGAGAACGAGAAGTAAGGACTTATTCAAGTGCTGTGTAAGGATATTTAGATTTCACTTAATTTGCACAATCAAGAATCTCAAAAGGACCAACTTTAGTATAGAAGTATAAGTAAACTAATGCATATCTAGTTTATGCAAACAAAATGAAAAGTCCTTCTTTTTAGAAATTCTACAACTTCTTCTTCTTCTTTTTGCATAAAGGCAACAATTTTCTTCGATGACTTAACTGGCAATACGAAAGCTGATGCTGTATATGTAGGGTTTGGGGAACATTTTTTTACGGGGCTGATATGGGATCCTCGCCACACCGCTCTGGTATTATAGGTAGCTTTAGGATGTCAGCGGAAGTTTTCTTGTAACCAGCTTATCTGCACTGACAAATTGCAATTTGTGTACATAGTGTTTGGAAGTTTATAGTACAGTGTATATATGTATAGTGTGTATGAATGTGTCCTTGTGGTGTATGCATTCATTTGCATATATACATATCAAAGAAAGCAAACTCAACAAATAAATATGCGCTCTGGTTTTGTATAGATAACTAGATAGGAAAGTACCTTTACATACAACCTCTACAATAAAAGATCTTCTATACATAGAAAATGTTAAAAGATAAATACAGATGTTCCTACTTTGATTAAGGAGCTGCGAATAATTTATTCGACACACCTTTGCATATACTTTATCTAAAATCTGAGGAAGTAAAATTAAGATACTTTAGTTCCTAGAAATCTACAGTTGACAGACTGAGTAACATTTACTAAACCTTTGATGGCGTTTTAATAAGCTAAGCAAATTTTCAAGAGAGTCTTTGGTAGATGTATGTTGTTGATTCGAAGGAATTGGGGTAGATGCACCACACATCATACGGTATTTTGCGCATCCTTCATATGGTAACTATGTCTTTAAAATATGGGATTATTTCTATAATACTCGGTGCAAAAAAAATTGTCAGTAAGTAGATTAGGGAGCTGTTTTTGAAATAGTGGTGTCTGGAACTGAATATTCCAAAAAAAAAAAATACCATATATGTACTTATGTTTAAAAACCGGTTAGGAAAATCTGGTTTTTCACTACTTACATATCTCAAAATCTGTTGAACCAATTTTAATGAATTTTTTTTTCCACATTAATAATAATAAGTTTGAATAATATTGCATATCAAACGTTTCAAAAAAAAAAAACTAAATTTGAATAAAAAGTAAAAACAAAAATCAAGATTATTTATTGAAAATTTGATATTTCGAAAACGGGTAGATGACTGGTTTTCAAAATAGTTTATTTAGCTCCCCATTTAGAAGTACTAAAAATGACGTAACAATTTAGCTGTTAAAAATGTTTTAAAAAGTGAATATTTAAAAAATTTAAAAAAAAAACTGCCCCAGCGATTTATTTTTTTTAATAAGATAAAAATAAATGTTTAACTACAACATCATTAAGTCATAAGCTTGTAGGTAGCTTATGAATTGAAAAATTATAATTTAAAAGTTAGCTCTCGTTCTAATTTAGTCATTTTGTGTCGCACAAAAAATGGAAGCTTAGTGCTACAGATATTTTCTGACCCAGATATTTCTCTATATAAGTGAATATATTTTAACATGTCTGGAGGTACCACCCGTGACCCGACTTGGGATATAAACAACGCTTAAAATTTTATCCATACTTAAAGAGCAATTTGTGAGAAACCAAGAAATAAGAATAGTGGGCGTGGCCAGTGGGCAGATTTAAATAACATATTTTCTAAATTTGTTTTTATTTCATCGAAACCAACCCTGAAAATGTCATCCATTTTGTAAGGGCCGTTTCCGAAAACCAAGAAACAATAAAAGCGGTCGTGGCAGTGGAAAAATTTCCCCAAAACTCTTTTCTGAGTTTGTGTCTCCTTTATCAGTACACTTCCTCCTATTATTATTCAAATCGTTAGAACTATAATCCAATACGCAATTTTTGCGTGACAAAGGTTCTCACTAATAGTCAACTGATGAGTCCAAGTGAGATCGCCGGGACGAAACGCCAATTTTTGTAGGACTTAAAGGCCGTTAAAAGCTATTTTGAATCAATAATTCAACAAAGTCCATTAAAATAGTGCTAAGTCTTCTACTTGGCTGATGTATTTCAGTAGTATAGTATATAGAATTTGCATTATTAAAAAAACCTCATTATAATTTAATACATTAGAAAAGTGGGCGTGCCAGTAGGCGGATTTATTTAAAACTAATTTAAAAAATTTTGTTTCGTTAATCTGAATAAACTCTGAAAATTTCATCCAAATAATTAGAGTCGTTTTCGAAAAACCAGGAATCAATAAAAGTGAGCGCGTGGCAGTGGGCGTGGCAATGGGTGGATTTTAGAAAATGATTTTTAAAAAATTTTTGTGTCATCCATCCAAACAAACTCTGGAAATTTCATTCAAATCATTTGAGTCATTTTCGAGAAATATAGTTGTTACCAACTGATTCCAAGCAAACAAAGAACTAAGAAAAGTGGGCGTGGCAGTGGATGGAATTTACTAAATCATTTATTTTGATTTTTTTTTCGTTCTTCAGAACACTCCCTCCTAATTTCATCTAAATCGTAAAATTAGAGAATACAAATATATGTATTAGCAAAATGGGGGTGGCGTATTTAATTAAAACTAGTTTCAAAAATTTTTTTTCATTTTTTTTTCAAATTATTAGAACCGTTTCCGAAAAACCAAGAATCAATAAAACTGTGGCAGTGGGCGAATTTTACAAAATCATTTTTTCTAAATTTTTGTTTCATCCATCACAACAAACTCTGGAAATCCAATACAAATCGTTTGACCGATTACGATAAACTAAAAAATAAGGAAAAGGAGCGTGGTTTCATGTGGGTGGATTTTGAAAAATAATTATATAATATTTCTTACATCTAAGTTTGACTTTGGTTTCTTAAATTTATGTTACATATTAGAAAAAAGCATTAATTTATTTTTCAGTTTCTTTAGCTTACTTTTAAGATTTCATTAATACATTTCCATTTAATGATGAATAAATAAATCACAATAATTTACTTTTTGTAAAGCTAGTTTATTTTTTTCATTTATTTTATTTTTTGATAATTACTTCATACTTAGTGGGAAATAAAACTTTATTTTTAAAAGCAGTTATTTTCTTATAATTTTAAACATTTTATATCGTTTGAAAAACACCAAAATATTTATTCGGTGACTATTTCCTTGTTGTACTGTGTAACTTAAAATGTGTTTGTTAACGTAAACTGTATCAATATCGTTAAAAAAGTAATCAGGAGATAAATAATCTTCAAACAGAGGACACAATTTATTTCAAATAAACCATATAAATCCAGTACCACCTGTTTTACATTCAACTGGCTTAAAAACTGTTCAACCTGCGTCCACAAAAAAAATCAATTATCAAATTGAGCTCTTATATTATTTTACTAAACATAAACTTACACTGCAATCCCATCGATTATCAATGTCAGAACATAGACTTTCCCACGGAATCCGCAATGCATTTTTCGATCTGCGAACAGTCAAATCCATTACCATGATAAGAAACAAAAAGTTTTCGATTTGAAAAAGTCCTACAATCAACATTGTCCATGCTTCCCCATTCCAGGTACAACAAAAAAATATGGTAAATATTCGCAAACATTATAAAAACCTCAAAAATTAACATCATAAACATATGAAATTGAACCATGGCATGGTATGTTGTAACAATCTTGAAGATTTCCAAATACAGTTCAGAACATAGATCTAGCTCATCAGAGAAATCACATAACTTATTCATCTTTTGAAACTTTGTCAAATGTTTGTTTCTTTCTATTAATTCTACGCGTTTAGCAAGCGATATCACATGATTACCAATATTGTAATATAATCCGGAAAACGTGGAATAACCCAAAGTGATGAAGTCAGCTGCCACAACGACTCCCAAATACGCAAAATAAGCAAGACAGTACTCAATCAAAAAAATTGAATCCTCTTCTGAGTCAAAAATAAAAAAAAATACAGGAGCGCTTGATATTACGTAGAGTAAATTACAAAAAGCTCGATTTAAAACTATAAAATAACACTCCGGTCCAAAAATGTCCAAATTGTTTGTTATTTTTGACACGCGATTGGATAAATTAATCGTTTGATTGATTATCTTCACTAATTTTTGATGATATATCAACTGAAATACTACAAACGATATTGCGAATAAAATAATTCCACAGATTTGCATAATCACGAGTGGCCGCAGATGAACGTTAAATTTGATTGTTAATCGTGGTAGAATCCGAATGTAAGATATTAGGCTAACTAGTCTACATGTTATTGACCAGAAGAGACTTTTAAGGGACACTTTAAGTCGAAAACTGTACGTTAGAGTAAAACAAAACATTCCAAATAATTGTCCATAAAAGTAAATTAGTTTAAGGAAAAATAATGCCCGAAGATTCTTACGACTAGGTTTGCCTGTCATTTTGGATAAACTGAAGTTGGAAGTTTTGTTTTTAATCAATTATAGTTATGGCCTTATACAAAGCAATAAAAGAGTGCACTTTAAAAACATTAAGGCGGAAAACGGTTTTTAATTGTTCTTTTTTAATTAATATTTTATTTGAAACCAATCAAGAAGATTCATGGGAAAATTTGTGAATTCTAAAGTGTCCGGTCTTTCATGTTTCCGTCAGTCTCAAAGTAAATTTTATTCGTCTACGCTTTTCCATTTTGATATTTATTTTGTAAATTTTGGACGTCTGTTTGTATACAAGAGAAGTTAAGAAAAACTGTATATTTATTTTTCTGTTGTTTTGACCATTGATCGAAAATAACACAACATTCACAACAAAATAAAAAAATATTTTGTTTTAATAGGTCACTGGGGCGTATACGCATGTTTTATTATTAAATTTGTTAAAACAACTTAAATAGTATTAAAAATGATATTTTTGGTAAAAATATTAATTAGGCATACACGCATTGTTTTTTTTCGTTTGTTAATTTGGTTTTCGAAAGTTAAAATTTTGAAATTGAAGAGATAGAAAATTAGTCAAGATAATATTTATGACATTTATGGTGAAACATTCATCCGCTCTAGTTTTCTTGATATTTGCAGATGAAAATGAATGCAAATCCACCATTAGCTACGCGGCACCGAGGGTCCGGAATTGGATAACCCGTGGTATAGCGATTGGTTCGTGGGGTGTTTAATGGACCTTAACCAAAACACGTTTGTTCCACGTTATAAATGAAAGTATTCGGGAATGCATAGAAAATTTATACATTATTGGACTATAATACATGTTTTCTGAGTTGAATCAGTTTGATCGGATTGAGGTCAAGTTATGAGTCTTTAAAAAATATATTTTTAAAGATTTCTGTTTTAGTTCTGTTGCGTTCTGTTCTGTGCTAGGCCAAGTCGCACTTTATGGCTTTATGTATGGGAAATTGTGCTATACTTACTTTTCTGAACTTTTCATGTTTTTTTGTTTTTATTTTTGAAATGTTTGTTTAAAAAAAATCTTATTGTCTGATTTCTAGGTTTCTGTCTTTAAAAAAGCTCTACTTACTATTGTTTTTTTTTTTTAATTTTTTTTTTCGTCGTAAATGCCAAAATGCACTTTTTACTTCCGATATATAGGAAGTACATATATGGCAAGATGGATTCGTAAAAAAAATCGAACTCGGGATTTTAATCAAAGTTGACATTACGATTATAGCGAAGTCGAAAATGTAGGTCTCGCAATTCTGTCCAGTTTGTCTGTCTGTCCTTTTGGCTGTAGCCTAAACGGGTTGGTCGATTTTCTTCAAAGTTGGTACCCGTTTTTTCATTTTTTTTAACACCAAAAATAACGGTACATGCCATGCAAATTTTTTTTGCAATAATGAAAATATTATTTTTCTAAAAACGTGCCCACAACTTTAAAAAAATAAAATTCATTAATTTTTTTTACAAAAAGGCAACCATTTTTATAAAAAAAAACTTTCGAAAATTGATTAAAAATGGTACCTCCCATAGAACCATTTTTTTTTTATTTTCGATTTTCTCAAAAACAGTTCAACTGATATTGATCAATTTTTTTATGGAGAATGTTTGAAAAAGTTTTAAAAGTTTTGTATACCAACATTTTTAAAAAACTTTATTTTGGATTTTTAAAAAAGGTTCAAAATATTTTTTTGAGAACTTAATAATTCGAAAACTACTCGGTCAATTTTTATTAAACCTGGCATTCAGAAGCTTTTTTAACACTACCTAACAGATTTTAAATGAAAATTATTCATATAACCAAAAATAACGTTACCTCCCATACAAAAACGGCTCCTACGATTTTGATATAAAATTTTTTGTATGAACTAATATCTGTACGATCTTCTATATTATTGGAAAAAAATTATCTATCGTTTAAAAATAATATCTCTCATAGAACCATTTTTTTGATTTTCGACTATCTCATATTATCGTTGATTTTACAAAAGATTTTCAAAATTATTGTTTGAAAATCCCATATTTCGAAAATGGGTAGATGATATTTTTTTAATTAATTTTTTAACTCCGAAATAATAAAGGCTAAAAAATTACGTACCATTTTTTTTTTTTATTTTTTATATACAAAATTATTTAAAAAAAAAACAGCTAAAACGATTTTCAATTTTTTTCTTATAAATTGAGATTTTCTTCAGAAATTAGATGAAGTACATCGCCTTTATGTCAATACAATTTCAGAGGTTGTTTGATGAATTTATTTCTAATTATTTATTTACTATGCTGATTTTTCAACTTTTCATTGCATACTTACCTATCTGCAACACTTTCCTTAATTTACTTATACGATTAGGGATTTTCAGGGTGAATTAAAAATAACAGTGTCACTACAATTGACTTAGGCTTGTATAACTTATACATATTGGTACCTATCATCTTTAGTCAGATTAATAGGTTTATCTTAACACTTAATTAACTTAATTACACGTTTGAAGTTATAGGTAGTTAACTTCTGATTTATAAAACTTTTTTTACCATACTAACTATTTCACTTCGTCTGTTGCTGCAGGAAGAATTAAATATTTTAACTAACAACCTAATAGGTATAATACTTATATAATGCAATATCTGACTTGATGTAGGTACATGGGTATTGGGTATAGATACCTATACCTACCTTAATAATATCTAACTAAAAAGAATGTATATAGTTGGGTCTATTACCTACCTACCTATTAAAAAATAAAAATGCATGTAATAAAAACGTTATTAGGTAGTTATATAATAAACTATAAGTTCGGCTAAATGAATTTGATGGTAACTAGGTCTCACCTACTTACCCGCCTGCGTAGGTAAACGCTAAACAAAAGATTTGCTTAAAAAGCTTGAAGAACGCTTTTAAGAGTTTTAAACATTCCTTGCAATCTTGGAGTCTGAATGCAAATTATAAGTATTGCAGTCTTTTCACTGTTTTTTTTTGCAATTTTTCAGTCTAAACTGTAAGTTCCATGCATATTTGCAAAATAAATAAATGTACCTACTACTCGCATAATACTTTCTTAAACTTAACTACGTTTTAAGCAGGTGGTATACAATATATAGGCTCCCATAACCAATTTATTTCTTCTATAGGATAATATAAGGTCTTATTTATAAACGTTGTCTAACTTTAGACAACTGTCCAACTTTGGAAAATGTGTTCAAAACCCTTGTTCATTGTTGTCTTATAGCCGCCTAACTTAGACACAAGAGTAGATTGTCTTAACCGTGAATAATGTGATATTTATTTTTATTAAATAAAGCATATTTCCACCAATTTGAAAATTTTTAGAGAGTGTCTAAGTGGACAAAAATCTAAAAAAAGTTGTATGGTAGATACAAATTTTTAACTGTTTTTGTATAAATAAAAAAAAAATTCAAAAATCGGTTGTATAGTTAGAGCCAGTCAAAGGAAAAAAGAATAAAAATCATAAAAACCGTTATAAGTCGAAAACGAAGCGAAAACGAGAAAATTACCTGTTGAGTTTTTCGACTTGAAATGACCCCAGGAACTCATGGTTTTCTTCTGAGCCGGTGATTTCGGGACACCCTGTATATTATAGTAGGGAACACATAGTTATACGGGAAACGGTTTAATAGTTAATGTTTTTTTTCTAAGATCTGCCTTATTGTAAATATATTTTTGGTCTAATAGGGACCCATAAGATCCATCTGAAGTTGGCGCAATTCAATTCAAAGATTCTCCTTTTTTTGAGGATCAGGCAGACAATGCTGAGGTTCATTCATAGGGGCTATAAGTAGGTACTTCCGTCGGACAATATTTTCCAGATGATATCAGGATATTAAAAATAGGAAAATCAAAGGATCGAACTTAAATATTTATGATCAAAGAATATTGACTTCATTCTACGGTATAAAGAGACTATAATCTGATGTTAACGGACAACTATTAAATTTTCAAGCATTTCCATCATTGTATATAAAATCTATAGTACTATCATGAGCAAAAATTTTTTAGTCGAACATGTGTCGCTGAGATCGCCACAAATTAGACTATTGAGACTTAGCTAAATGTAGGGAATAAGTAAATAGAGCGAGAAGAATCTATTATTTACATAATAAGATTCCTTAAAAGGGTCAAGTAAACGTGCATGAAAATATTTTGTTTAATTAAATTTGTGTTTCAATTAAATTTTAAATTAATTACATTTTTTTACACATACTTTTATGTTCCTCCGCAATGATTTCGTAAAAAAATGTAACCCGACATTCTACCTAAATTTTAAGGCCTCAACCTTAACGATCCGATTATTAGAACAAAATTTATCAGCCCACCAAACCAACTACGAGGGGACCTTTACAATTATTATGAATAAAAAAACCTACTACAAACGTGCATACCTACATATACCAAATTTTTTTTCCGATTATTGCGTTTTTTCACTTCCTCGCACTCTCATAAAATTAGTATACAGCGTTCCCGTTCTTATTTTATTATTACGTTACTTGTTTTGTGAATATTCGTGATTCCAACCATCACTTCACAAAGAAGTCGAACATATGTCCTTAAGATGTCGCTACCGTCACTCCTCTTCATGATATTACTACAGATTTTATATACAATGTTTCCATTGAATTATATGTACATTGTACATTATATCACAACCACTATCTATGCCAAATATGAAAAAGTCCCAAAAACCAAATTTATCACATTCATTCGTATGAATATAAAGCATATAGCTAGTGTATGTAAATGGACTTTAATTTTTATCCGATTGTTTTTCTTTGAACACTTTACAGGGGTATATTTTATATACATATTCATCTATGTAAGCTTAAAACCATAGAGATTGGTATTGTTTGGAAATTTTCATCACCAAAGCCACATACCTCATTTCTCACCACAATTTCATTGAAACGCTAATTTGTTAACATTTTATGAGAATTATTTGACTTTCTGGCTAAAATTGCTCTTGCTGAAATCGCTCCCGCTCATGTACATATATATATATAGCAGAATATACCTACATATATACACTGGCAAAGTGGTGCATAACCACAGAACAATTTTGGGTTTTCATACACACAATAATTTTGTTCGCACGAGCCATGTAATTCGTATCCATGACATTTGAATCGTAATTCCGTATTTTCATGGCATCTACCCCCTTAACTCTCCCCTTCGAAATCTCCACTCATTGCCACGCCCACTTTCATGACTCACACTCACCCCTCTTGCAAAAATATACAACACCTAGAATGGTCACATCCTAATTTGGTCCGATAATCACGCTGTAAACCAACTTCAAAAACCAACGAAAAATGTGCATGCTTCGTCGTCGTCGAAATTGTTGATCCAATTTAAATGCCCCCCAGATGCCACATTACAATTGTTGGCATCGAGCTACAAAGCTAACGCCTAAATTACACATCAGTATTATATGCATTTCAAATTTTCTATTTTCTTGCTTTTTGAATGAAGGTCCACGGATGTTATAGTTTCAAAGATGTTATTAAAAAATAGAATACAATTTGAAATTAATTAATTTTTTTTTTCGGATCTGTGGACATTAATTAATCTTTCATTAATACACACAAAACTTCAAGCCTATAATTCAAAGTTCTGAACAGTACAAAATCAAAAATGTAATATAACGTCCCAGCATTAAACGCTTACAAGATAAAAAGTTTGGTTGAAAGAAAGTTGCTAATTCTGTAATAATATGTATATTTTTAGAACTGAGGAATCGGAGATTCAAAAATCTCAATTTCATTGATAGGATACCTCAGCTTTGCTATCAAAATGCTTGCTAACTTTTTGAGTGAGAAAAAGATGTCATTTTTGTGAATGCCAAATATGGAAACGTTTATTACATTCCAGAAAAATTTTAGGTTTTCCCGCTCAATTAAATATGAATGAGGACAGCTGATGTCAATATAATATGCCGATGTCAAAATGCCAAATATCAAAGTGATATGTAGATGTCAAAATGACAGATGTAAAAGTAACATGTGGAAGTGACTGATGTCAAAATAATAGATGTAAAAGTGACAAAATGTCAAAGTGACAGATTTCAAAATGACAGATTGCAAAATATCAGATTTCAAAATGTCAGATGTCAATATTCTGATATAAAAATAGCAGATGTCAATTGGCCTGTTTGTTTTCTAAGACCTCAGAAATCTCACAAATGTAAATAAGATTCTTCACAAAATTTGTCCAGTTTTGTTTAACATTTGATTTTTTGGACATGTGAAAGATAAACTGACCCTTGACCGTTAAACCTATCTTAATAGTTTTCGTCGCAATTTATCTTTTCCATAGAATTACCTACATGTTCTCCACTTAAATTCATAAATAAAAACAAGAAATAATGCTCTGTCATTTAACCTAAGCTTAAAGACCTCAATCTTGATGATCCAATGAATAAAACCCAAGATATAAGATTTTTAAACGAACCATGTGGCTTCTTAGGAAATTTTTCACAAAACAAACAAATGAAAAAAATATCTCAAAAAAAAGCGCCTATACGTTTCGCGATAAAATCTTATATAACTTCGTAACTATTGATCGGATCACCAACATTGAAGCCTTTAAGCTTAGGGAAAGTAACAGAGCACCATTTCTTTTTTTAATTTATTAATTTTAGTTGTCATACTCCCCACACAATAATTGGAAAAATAATAATTTTAACCTCCCAGATATACCACAAACTAAGAAAAAAAAAATAACCAGAATTTTGAATTGGATGTATGTATATAGAATTTTTGTTCTGGAAAGTTTCTGATTTTAGGTGATTTTTTTTTCTCCAACGTCTAATTTTCATTTTTTTTGGCTTCCCAAAGTTTTTATCTCTAGTTTTAGATTTTCTAAAATTTTCTTTTGTATGTATGTACGACTTTCTTGTTTTAAAAAGATCTATCGACTTCAAAAAACTTCGACTCTCTATCATTTTTGGTTTAGAAAATAGAATATAGACCTTTTTCTTTGTTTACCCTAATTTACCCTACTGAAAAACCGATTTTAAAAAAATCCAGAATTTTAAAATTTTTAAATAAAGTTTTCTTTCACATAACATTTTTTTTACTATACCCTACCATATTAGCTGGGTCAGATAAGTAAGTTCCTTAAAGAATGTATAGGTACTCCTTATCTGGTAGGTTCTTCCATGGCGGGATCTTAGACTATAATGAGGTGTTCTTATTTTAAATTTTTTTATAACAACACTGGTATGCAACCAGCTAAGTGGAAGGAGGTGTGAATTAAAATGCGTATTAGACCCACAATTTTCGCACCGTCAGTTGGTCCTAATGAAACCCGGCCGGGTTGCTGCAGCAATATACTATGTGGCCTAGTGTCACACCGGTATATGTGCGTATGTATATGCAGAGTGATATGTCTGTGTGAAAATACCAAAAATGCAATTGTTACACAGATGGCAAATATCTATACACGCAATCGGCCCTACTATATACCTATCTGGATTATACTGGACTAATAAATACGTTTCAGTTCGGGGCTTTAGTGTTGTGTGTCCTTGCAGTTCTTCCGGTTTGAATGGTTTATTTCAGAACAAATCCTGACGTTTCGGTTCACATTTAGTCTACACATTTCACACACATATAGAAATTCACATCCAGTTGCAATTATATGGGTCTAAGGGGAGAAGTTTTGATGGGACGTTGCGTTGTTCGTTTGCCGTTTCATTTTCCGTTCACTTTAATTACATTTTCAAATGCATCTGCTATTTCCTCATGGGATTTCATTGAAAAGTGACCAAAGTGAGACCCTCAAATGGGGATTTCTCGTCGCAATTCATGTATAGCTAATGAATGGCCTGCAGTGGTGACAGAAAAGAGCATTTTATTTAAACTCTCCAAGGAGATCCAACTGATTGGTGGTTTGGTTTATATGCGGCTGTCTAAATGGACATTACCGCTGGTTAAGTTTTATTTGTATATAAAATGCATCAATTTGTGCATTAGAAGTTCTAAAACTTAAAATAAACAGTTCAAGAGATTCCCAAGAGCTTGCCGCTTGTTTTAGATGTACATACTACATATATAGGTATGTACAGGTTGAACAGAGTCCAACCAAGATAGGATGTGCAACTTTTCTGAGATAAGGACAAAACCCAAAATAATATAAAAATCCTGGATGAATGATGCGCAATATCAAAAATGGTTTTGGAGAAGTGCAAACATTTGTATACCAGGCGTCATTGGACTTACGTAATTGCATTCATAATTTTTTTGTAAAAATACTGTTCAAGAAAATTGTTGACATTTTTAATTTTGTAACTCCAAAATAAATCATCCATCTCCGCAACTCCGCTTTTTTGTGATCTACTTCTTTTTTTCTACACTGAAAAATTCACAAATTCTTTAACCCCAAACCACTTGAGAGAAATAACAGAACTGTGTTATTCAATTTTCTAACTAACTCTGACTCTAAATGTTTGAATCTAAAATTCATATCCTGTTCTGAGACGAATGCAAACAATGTGATTTAATTTTTTTTAAATATTTATTTATGTTGAAATTAATTTTTGTTACAAAATACAGTCTTTTATTTATTTAGTCTTTGAAAACTTGAGTTTTTCTTCCGTTTTCAAATCTACTCCGAAAATTTTCGCATTACTCCACTTTTTTTACAAAACTGCTCTGAAATTTTACTTCTAAGGTTCTAGCCCTGATTACACTTTATTGAATTAGGTTTTCCGAAAAGCTTCATAATAAGGGTTCAAGTAATTACCCGAGCCGAAAACCGAACCATCATAAGTAAGAATGAATAATGAATATTTGTCAAAATGTAAATAAAAATTAAAATTTAAAATTTTTGAAAAATGAAAAACTTTGTTTTTATTTATTTTTAATATTTGATAATTTCAAAACAATTATTTTAAAAAAGCGACGCGTTTAGGATTGAATAACACAACTTAACAAAAGAATAAAAAATCGTAATTAAATTATTTTTAAAATTTTGCAGTATTTATTTTATTTTATTTTATTTTTGTTTTTTATTTTTTTTATTTCAATAATTAAAGATATACAAATAATTAAAAATCTATTTGTTTTGATTTTAAAAAAATAAAAAAATAAAATCATAGTCTTAACGTTATCCTGGCTACAAAAGCAAACTTTTCTTTCAAATATATTTGTTTTCGGGTGACTATAGGTACAGCTTTATTAATTTATAATATACCCTTTTTTGAAAGTCAAAATTCATGTTGACTTATGTAATCCATCATCGGGCTTATGCTTCTGGACTGCGGTGTTGTTTTGCCAATAATTAACAACAATAATGTTGTGAAATTATCATTAAAATAAAAAAATTTTAAATTTTTATTTACATTTTGACAAATATTCATTATTCATTTATCACACAACATGGAGACTACACCACACTTAAAATAAGTAAGAAAACAACCAGTATTAATTTAAAGACTCCCCACACCAGCAGTGGTACGGGTCTCAAGACTTAAGGTAGATAGCTGGATTCGTCCGTGATTTGTCTGGTTCACCAGTTGATTTCCAGATTCGTCTGTGATTGCCAATTCGGCTGTGATTGCCGGATTCGTCCGTGATTTGCCTAGTTCGCCAGTATAGAATTGCCCGATACATCAGTTGTCTAACGAAACCTGTCCATATAATAATCGAATAAAGGAGATATGATTTAAAAGGAAGAAGACACGTATGAAGGCTATTTCAAGACGCAACCCGCAACGACAATTATAACAACTCACAAGAAATCATCAACGAAAGCAGAAATCTAAAGATACTATCTAGGCAAAATTTTTTTAATAAATCCTATGTTAAACCATATATTTTAGAATTTTAATAAATAAAGGAAAAGACATAAAACAAGGGTTCGCAAAATATCGCTCGCGAATCATAAAACATGGATCTTTATCATTCTTTATCGATCTTCTCACGAACAATAAAAAATAATGTTCACGAACGTTAAAATATTCGATCTATAAAAATTTATAGTTCTCTCACGAACAAACTAAATCCATTTTTTTTCTCTATCTCTCGTTCGGAAAAATAAAATTCAGATAACCACACCTAGTTCGCTTGCGATCGGATCCTAAAAGATCCTGAAAACATAAAGAACCTTAAAACAAATCATTCTTCGTCAAGTATCCATTCAATTCGGTTGTAAAGTGAAACATTTTGAAAAAAGTAAACAAGATTGAAAAATTTTGAAAAATAAAGTTTCTATTTTGAAAAAATGAAATATTTTGAGAAAATTCAAAAATGTTGGAAAAGTCAAAAATTTTGAAAAATTGAAAACAATTGAAAAAAAAAAATGAAAAATTTTGAGAAAAAATCAAAAATTTGAAAAAAATGGAACATTAAAAAAAAATTTAAAGGTCAAAAAATTAAAAAAAAAAATAAAAAGTGAAAAATTTTAAGAAAATTTAAGATTTTGAAAAAAATTGAAAAAAACGAGTTAATTAAATGTATTAAAATGATATTCATCTAAAATGACATTTTTTTCTCATTTGAACGGTTCGTGAATGGATCTTCAATAGTTGTCATGTGATAAATTTTCACGAGAGAACGAATCATATTATATCGTTCTTCTAATCTTTTCTAAAACCTAAATTTACGTACTTCTTTGGTAGGAACCCTGGAAGACTGGCGAGCCAAAACTCAGCTTTAAATAAAAAGAACAAATAAAAGGATTGTAAACTTAATATTGATTGCAGATGCCCCACCACACATATACAATACACAAATACATAAACGGCGCAGGTTGTCAAAGTTGGAAGTATCAGAAATTAACAATGGCCCACAAAAACTTCACGTCGCATTAAACAACTACAAAATATTGATATTAGCAGGGTTACCAACTTCGGAGAAGCCCAGAACCGAAGGCTTTTCCAAAACCATTGCTTGTTTTTCTTCTCTACCCCGAATAGCCACGTTTTTGTCGCTTTGATGCCTTGCCGCTGTGTCACTTTGAAACTTTTTTGCTTTTCCGTTTTGTCGTTCTGCACTTTGATGCTTTAAATCGTTGCTGCTTTTTCGCTTTGACGCATTGTCAAACAACATGCCTGTTCGGTAACTTTTTTCTACAAACTTCCCAAAACATGGTTTGTTTTTTCTATGGGTGTGGACAACAAATTGTCAAAATTTGTTAAATTTTTAAATGTTAAATGTCAGATCAGTGCTAACGTTCTGTAACTCTTGCAACGATAAAATTGATCGAGAAACGTTAAAAAATGGAAAAAAAATTCAAATGACAGAATGACAGAACGTATGGCACAGATTTATCGGCACTCTATAGATGTGTTCCTTTACTTTAAAACTCTGTGCATTTGTGTGAATTTCTACGTCATTTGTATTTTTTTTTTTATATGAACTTTGACAGAATTTGGTGTAGAAATTCACAGAAATGCACAGAGTTTCAAAGTAAAGGAACTAGGCTATTATTTGGTATGTTTCGTAAATTAAAATTTCTTACAAAATTTTACAATTTTCTGTCAAAGCTTGTTTCATTGGATCGTGCTCAGAATAAGTACCCATAGCGATCTGAATAACTTTGTGTTGTTGAAATCCCTTGTGGAAAAACAGTTGATATCACTGACCCAAAAAAAACTCCAGTTATCTAAAACATTTTTTAAACGCTTTCTAGCCAATGGATACTAATATGAACGCAAGAAATGAAAAATTGCAATATATGTTTGAAGATTTCTGTTTATGTTAAGGAATGCGTTCAAGAATGAAGTAAAATAAACGACACATTAGGAGCAATTTTAGCAAAGCCCGGAGGTTAGATCGAATTTCCGGAGTCTCCGGGTGGAAATACCCCTGTTGGTAATCCTGGATATTAGACATGTAAATGTGCAGTGGATCCGCCATTTTCTTCGATTTTGACAGATACGTAGGACTGAAGAAAAATGAAAACGCTTATCATATTACATTCAATATGACGTGTGCTGTGTCTGCGAGCATTACAGTTACATAATTGTTAATCTGGGGTGGAATCGTGTAAAGTGATTTGCGATAAGTGAGAGTCACATTCAAACAATTCAGTCTGTGTAAGATGATATCACATTTGATAGCAAAAGAGCTATCACATCAAATATATGATTGTCATTTTCCAACAAATTTGACGTATCTGCCGCAGTACGACTAGAGTTACCACTAGTCTACAAAAATTGAACAACTTTTTCAGAGTTCTTTTTTGTACCATTCATACAAACAAAAATAAACATTCTTATGATCAAAAAAGTTTACTATACATTCCGGAAGATGAAGAAAAAATAAGAATTATATCGCAAGGACGTCATTTTCGATATATATTTTCGATAGCTCATTACAAACATTTGAAACATTCACTTTGGCAACCACGTTTTTGACAAATTCCATTGGAAAGTATTCAATTCAATGGAACTGATTTGAATCACCTTACCCAAACGGAAAACTAAATGACAATCACATGTGACTATGGTGGATGTGACAATCATTTATCACCTTAGCCGATTCCACCCCTAGCTTTTCGACATAGTGTCATTTCAAAAATAAATTCCACAAAAAGGGAAACTATACCTATATGTGGTATCACATTTTTGATACCTTTTTCGTATTTCTTAAATTATAAAAAAACAACAGTTAGGTATATCAATTATAGAGGGGGGTACCCCTTTAATGTAGGTAAAGTTATAAGAACATTATTTTATTTTAATATAAATATATCAACTAATAGGTATATTTTTTTTAATATTACATATAATGTTGTTATGCGTCTACATACATTCTATATACTTAAAGTCTTAAGCTATTAGAGTACCAAGTACTTGAAAGCTGAAAATCAGGTAATTTTATAAAGCTCTTTAATAGGTATCACTTTATTTTCACATTCAGAATTTACATCATTATTTCACAAAATCCAAAGAATATTTTATTTCTTGTTGTAAACATGTAAGCATGTCAGCAGAGGGAAGAACAAAAAAAAAAAAACAAAAAAAAAGAAAACAAATACATTAAAGTATAAAACACAAGATGTCGCCTGGGTTCCATTAAAGCACTTATGATGGATTAATTTTTTGTAGATAAAGTCCTTGTGATATAAAAAATATATACATACACACACATATATATAATATAAGAACACCAAAATAAGGAAAATAAATTGCTGCTCAAGTTTTATATAGGGAATATCTTCGCTGCAGAAAAATATAACAACTGGCCACTACGTGAGTCTTAATGTTCGTAAAGTCTTTTAATCACGTTTATCCCATAAGATACGGATATACTATGAACCCTATGATACCCAGATGCCTGCAATTTTGTTCTATGTCTCCCCAAAGGCCACTTAATCTTCCATTGTCTAGAATAGCATGCTCCTTGAGTCCTTCAGTCCTTGAGGCTCTCTTAGAGAGGTAACTTCATAGCGGCGACAACGAACACTCTATATAACGTTTCATGTTTTTTAAGGATATTTACGATCGGATGGGTTCACTTTTAATAAATATTTTAGTTGCCGTGCTATATGAGAAGAGTTGTAGGTATATAGGTATAGAGATTCAGTATAGCGAAATTGCTCTTGTGACGTCACACAACCTGATTGATGATAGTTAAAATAAGAGTTATTTTGTTATTGTAAACTTTTTATAGTTGCTTGATGTGTGTAATAACAATTAATTTTATTTTTTGTTTTTGTTTTGTTTAGTCAAATACTGAAGTTTCGTGAATTTATAACTTTCTTGCGTGTAATTCAATATAACGTGGGTCTTCTTTCTAGATTGTCCGTATATAATAGATTTTTCTCCAAAATTGAAATGTTTTAGATATAAAAATAAATTATACAAGATTAGGTTGAAACTCGAAAGAAACGGGTGTACCTATATATACCTACAGACTTATTCGTGCTCGGTTAGTTCCAGGATTACCTGGTGTTTGGTGTATAATTATTGTGAGTTATAAATTAAAGTTTTGGTTACTAAATCAAGGCCATAGCTCTGGGGGGTTAACAGCATAGGAACAGTTAAATAAAATCAATACAAATCGATGTGCTTTACTGGAAATAGCAGAAAGCCCGTTATTAAATTCAAAATCTCCGAACACCATTGATATGGTTGCCTTCTATATACATTTTACTTGAATCTTATAATTATAAGATCAGATAGAATTTTACGCAACAGAGGAAAGACGGTATAGAGGCACACTATTGGAATTTTCACAAATGAAATTGCTATTATTATCTTTTTCAACAGGTAGCTAATTCAACACGGTATTATTAAAATTAATGAACTAATTATGGTTGAGAAGATTATTATAATGCTAAAATCAATTTTTATACTTATTAAACCAACAATAAAAAATATTACGAAGCTCTTAAAATTTGGGTTTGAGGTTAAAATAAACGGATCTTTAAAGTTAATGCCTTAAAATTAAGTTATCTTTTATGAAGCTTGTAATAAGGATTCAAATAATTGGATTTCCGAGGCTTAGCTCTTAAATTTGGGATAAAATGCTTGGTTTTATTTGGTATACAAAGTATTCGAATGTCAAAAAGCTCACAGCAAAAGGGTGTGTGAGTTGAAATTTTCGTCATTATAAATTGAAAAGTTGATGAAAAATTTCAAAATATTGATTAACTTTACTGCCTCCAGCTCTTGTCTTAAATAATTTCGTTGTACTTAAGTTGATTTATTGAACAAAGTTCCAGAAGAATTGGTTTGTATGTATAAATTGGCTGGTCAGCCAGATTTCGCACGGAATTTTTCATTAATTTAAGCATTAAAAAAGCTTTACAATAAATTTTTGTGTATGCTCCAATAACTTTTATACAAAAATGTAGCGTAACGCCATCTATTGGCGATCCCATTTTCGTGTTTTTTTTTCAAGTCCAATGGATCTGTAGAAGAAAACGAAATCGGCACTAAGGGCCAGTTGTACAAATATTTAAACCGTAGTTCAGCATTTTTTATCCATCGATTTCGGCGGATTAATTGAGTTTCAACAGTGGTTTACTGTTCAAGTGTGTTATAATAACCAATTACATACTTGAACCAGCGTTGATCCTTAGTTAATACGCCGAAATCGGTGAGTTAAAATCTTGAACCGAGGCTGAACCACTATTGTACAACTGGCCCTAAGAGTTTTACACGTAAATACAACAATAACTTAAGTTCATATTGGACTTAGCTATGTCCAAAAACTTTTCGGGACTTAACTAAAGTCCTAATAAAAACTGTATTACCGGCGCTAATTATCATTTTGGTATCGATATGTTTGCATGGAACCTAGTGGCTTAGATAGCTTTTTCCGATGGGGGGATGACATGGTAATAAATTCTTCTTATACTAATATAATAAATCAAGTAGGTAAAGTAGGTATTCAGGTTTTTTTTTGATAATTCATCTACACGACTTAGTTCGCTGTGGCTCCAAACTTTCGATGAATTTCCAGAGCAAATAATACATTCAAACGGTCCTAAAATGACAACAAAACTATCCAAACTTGAGTTTTATATTCCGCACTGTTATTCAGATGATCAGAAGGGAAAAAAATCATATTTCCTGTTCCTTTGAATCCAGCAGAAGAAATTGTCATTGTAGCAAAGATCCCTAGCAACTTATTAATTTTCGCCAAATTTTCTTTGAGATGATTGTCCAGAACTGAATTTTTTCTTCCACACTAGCAGATAGCCTGCGGTAAGAAATATTTGATAAAATTCGACAGTTTTAATAAGTTTATTAGCTGTTTCTTTGCCAATTCCGAATGAATCATGCTTAAAGAGTAACAAAAATCCTTATAATATATCGATCTCGTAAGTCGAAAAATTTCAAAAAAAATTTTATTAATACAAACAAATCATATCAAATCACATTTTACAGAAAAAGGCAGAATGCAAAAGCTCTTTCTAATGATCGGCATACAAAATTTTGCACGTTTTTTTGTTTTCTGAAATAAACATACAAAAACGACTTATGAGGTTCTGCACTCGAACCGTCAATATTTTCATGATTTGTGAATCTCCCTCCAAGTTATCCATTATATGTATACAAGTCCAGAAATGGATTAAACACCGTCATACAAAACTAATTTTCTGTGCTTTTAACATCAAAATTTAAACTATTCTTCTATCTGCCCAGTGCCCACTATTATTTTGTGTTATTGAATCAAAATTTTAGAAATTATTTTTGTAGCTTCATAAATTTTAGAAAACGCATCTTCTTCTGTTCGAATCCTTTTTTTTTGTGCATCGCTTAAACCTTTGGCGAGGTCTTTAACACTTGTAAGTAATCTAAATTTACTTGTTGAAAGGCACCGAAAGTTGTTGGTTAACCAAATTTGTAACCTGTAATTTAATTAAAAATTCGAAGTCCATAGCTTTTTAAACATTCTAGCTCACTTTCCGAGATTCTTATTTTACGAAAATCATTGACTATAATGTACTTAATACTCTGACACCCACCATTTCATCATGGATTCTTCTATAGCGTTTTCCAGAATCGACCTTCTTTTAGCAAATGAAGGTATTTACTCCTCGAAAAAACCCCTAATAAGGCAGAAAACACAATTTTGATCACAAATTTTGGAACTTGTGAACTATTTTTCAAATCGTAGAAAACCTCATACTTGTCGGGACAGATTTAGAGAAATGGCAATGATTTGAGAATCCAAATAAGTCAACATAGTTGATGAAACTGTGTGTACGCTTTGCTATATAATGATGTGAAATAATTTTCCATTCCTTTTATGATTACCGATGTTACTCATGGTTATGCTGAAGGCTCTTGGGGGGGATTGATCCCCTTACCCCACTATATACGCCACTGATGGAAACGTCAAATTATCTGAGTCACCGAAAAAAACTATTTTTTATGAAATAAAAAAATGGCGAAATATTCTATATGGGTTTTCCTTTTATTTTAATGTGGCGTAGCTGATAAGTATGTATGTATGCTTGAAAAAAAAAAAAAAAAACTGTGATGCATTGTGCTCAACTTGTGCTGATGGTGGTGGTCGAGGAAAATGGTGAATCCAGTGCCCAGTTTTTTGTCTAACTTCTATATATTTTTGTTGTTTCTAATGATGCGGTGAGTACCTACTTCTTGTGGGAACTCGAACAACCATTTTTAAATTATGACACTTCCTACTTTGACAACCTGCGCAATATATTACTTTAGATTTTTGTATAGGTACTGTGCATTACAGTGTCTTGTTGGAGTCCGGAGACCAGCGTTGTTGGGGAAAAAAAAAGTTCTAAAAAACCGTGCCATTCTTGCCCCATATGAAAAAAACTCACATTCTTATATTGAACAAAAAATAAAGTTCAAATTGTGGGGGGAAATACAACAAAAAATTATAAGACAAAATTTTCTCTATTTGTATCTTGTCAAAAAATATAAGTTTCTGTCAGTTTTTACTCCATTTAGAGCAATTTTACTTGCAATAAAAAAAAGAAATAAGAAAAATGTGACATATTGATTTTTGTGCCACCGTGCCACTATGAAATTTTCGTGTCAAAAAACTCGATCGTGCAACGCTGTTTGAGACCACAGGCAAATTTCATTATGCGTCAGCAGCGTACTACTACTACCTACTAAGTTTTAGCAGTAAATAGGTAAATAGAGGAACTAAAACAAATTAAAAATTTTGGTGTAGTTTTTAATATTTTTTGGGTTACATATATGACAACACCAAAAATGTATTAAAGTTTAATACATCGCAAATATTACATTTTTACTTTTAATACAAAAATTATTACATTTTATAATAGAACTTTATTAGAAAAAGAGAGGAAATAAATTGAGGAAATTTCTCACAAGGAAATTTCTCACAAAGAAATTTCTCACAATTTCTCACAAGAAAATTTTCTCTCAAAAGGAAATTTCTCTTGAGAATTAATGCAATACAGAAAATATTGTGAATACATACTCGTAATTCGTAATAGCTATAATAATGAATGTGTATTTTTGCAAGAGTAGCTACCTATTTATCTTTCTATGTCAATTTATTATTCTTATTATTTTTATTATAATAATAACATTCTTTTCTCCATCGTTTTTCACAAACGAGGATAGAAATCTTATTGTGATTGAAATTTTGTCTACTAATTAACATATTGTGCCTCGAAAAACTGCAAATAGCGCCTTCAAGAATTGATTGGAATTTTTTTAAATATTTCCCCAGTATTAAAATGCAATATTTGTTGTATTGCATACGGTTGTAATACAAGAGCTGTATTCAAAAATACCCCAGAGTTTTTAACTGTGCATATACTACACATTAACCGCCATATTATTTACTCAATTAATCCAGTTTAAAATTTAAATCAGGATGTATTTATATTAATTTACATCGTGGTGTAAGTTTTATACTGAGTTATTCGAGTGAATAATATGGCGGTAAGCAATCATATTCTTTGTTTGAAATGACGTAGTGAAGTATTCCACCATTTTAATATGTAGAGAAAGACAAGACCAGAACAAAGTTGATTTGCAAGCTTATGTGGCAATACATCTCAGTGGGAATTTCATTTTCAGGTAGGTTGAACTCACAACCAAGCCTAGGTGTTTATATATTTTTTTAAGACAAGTGTAATTTTATATGTAAGTAGTAAGTACTTATCAAGTATCCAACTGCATGAACTTTTACATCAATAAAAATGTTTTCGCAATATGTAATATGTTTTACAAAAAAAGCATTTTTTGAATGACAAAATAACAGGAACAGTCGATACACCGAGAAAAAATTACTTTAAACTCCTGAACAAAAGACATGATTTACAAAATTTTCAGTATTCATACTATTCATACAGTATTCAGTATATATACTCGAAGATAATTTTCGACAATTATTTTGTAACAACTGTGTCAAAAGTTGTTCCCAATCCTTCAAATAGATAAAAAAAATTTTAATTGCATGCTATACCTACCTACTTTGTTGTTTACAACTTTTTTGCGAAAACTTTAATAGTAATTTCGGAGCTTAAAGATTTATTCGAGATTTCTTGCCTCTTGCAATTGTGAGGAAAAACTTAAACACTATAAAATGTGAAAATTGACTTTTTAAAAATAATTATTATTTTTGCACAGTGTATATATTTTGTGACCATAGAATGAAGGAGTTCCTTCAAGTTCTGCGTTGCGATTTTGTCCTTTTTCGTCTCCTTTCCCAACATTTCTTATGAATAATTCAATCCGAATAAGAATTTGCAAGGATGTAAGTTCAAAAACTTCATCCAACAACCGAAATACCTTCTATGTATAATAATATGTATAAAAAATAGATATGATTGTGTATATAAATAAATATGAGCAATAGAGAATATGGGGAGGTACCTTATACCCATTTCAATATCTCATATACATTTTAGTCATATCTATATATTTTTGATTCTGTTTACCTTCCCCCCATACTTTCGCTCATGTTTTCTATTGTTATATGTATGTCCTCCTGATATCTATAAGAATTTTTGCTTAAAGATAAAATACATTTTTCATTGCATTGTAAAAACTTCCTTAGCAACTTCCACGAATTATTGAACTATATGTAAACAAATGTGAACTTTTATGGAATGCGAAGGAGAATTCAAAAATCATTGATTTAAAGAAAGATACATATGTACATAGTTATATAACATACAAATGTACATGTGTATATACACTTTTGAAACATATAAAATCAAATTTTCAAAATGTTTCATTTCATTTCTTTAACATGAGTTTGAATAAGTTCGTCGATAAAAGACAAACATAATCAATATGAATTTCATTTGTTGCTACAAAAATATAAAATATTATATTAAAGTAAGACAGTAAAAAATATTCACTTACAATCGATTGCAATACATACATACATAATATATATACATAGATATAATATAAACTATTCCCATAGTTTAATTTGACAAGTTTTAAGAACATTGTATCATTTAATTATTTGAATTCAGTTGAATGTTGAATGCAATGCGAACGTTAAACTTGCAAATTTGAAAACAAAATAAATAGATTGCAAAACTCGATCGCACAAATGAGTTTTAAGAACTATGCACACGAAGCACCTTGTCATAAACGCTTTCAATTAAAATTACTATCCCATATATAAATTTAAAATAAAATATTTGTTTCAATACAAAAAAGTGTGAGTGCCGGGACTCAAGGTTAAGATGTGTTAACATACGTAACGTAGCGTGGGGCTCAGAATCACAATCACAAGCACAAGATACGTCACGTTTTTTGACGTGTTAACAGTAAACATCTATACTGGCGGTAAGGTGAAAAAATCGTAAAGTATCTTGTGATCGTGATTGTGATTGTGATTTACGTTACGTTACGTATGTTTACACATCTTAACCGTGACTCCCGGCAGTCACACTTTTTTTTCCACTCTACCGCCAGTATAGATGTTTACACATCAAAAAATCTATTTCTTATAAATTGGGTTTGTGATTTTTTGTCCGAAATTATAAGTTTTAAGGTAAAGGTACCTACACCCTATATAATTCTGTATATACCAAAATTCGGTTACCAAAATTCAATATTTCATAATTCGGCATTTCAAAATTTTTTAAATCTTAAAAAAAAAAGTTGTGAAATTGGAACATTTACCTGGAAAATTGGAAATTTTAAGAAAAAGCAATTTACCATGGAACTTTTGTATGAACTCACTCAGGTATTTTTTCCGTTTCCGAAAATGGGTAATTATTATACTTTATTATTTTTATTTTAATAGGCATTCACCAAAAACAAATACAAAATATTTATCCGACAAAAAAAATTCAATAAATGAACTTATGACAACTTTTAGTACTTGTCTCTCAAAGTAATACCAAGTTTTGAATAATTTTTGGTGATCACTTTACATAGACGCAACAATTAATTTGATCACATTTGATTGTAATTAATGTGTCAATTATATTTATTTGAATAGCTTTTCTCAAAGCTCATTGAGTAATATTGTAATCACAGTTGACGACGTATAAGAGAACATCTTGAGGGACTGGACAGTGACACATCCAGTGGACCTGACGGAATTCCTGGTTTTGTTTTGAAAAACTGTTGCAACCATTACCATTTTTATTCCAGGATTCAATAAAACAAGCAATTTTTCCTTTCATTTGGAAGAATTTCATTTATTATCCCAATCCATAAGAAGAGCAATCGTAGTGATATTTCAAATTATAAGCCAATAGCAAAACTTTCATGTTTAACAAAACTATTTGAGGCTATTGTATTTAAGAGTTTTTATTTCAGCTGCAAACCTTTTGTTGCGATTGAGCAACATGGGTTTATGAAAAAATTAACGCGATTTTCAATTCCAGAATAGTTGAGGTGCATTAGAAATGAAAAAAGCATTTATGTATTTTAAAACTTTGAATAAATTCTTTTTTAAATTTGCTCTTCACATGCAAATCTTGAAAGCCTACGAACAGGGTTGGCCGAATTAACTACACTAAATTTTCTACATCATTAACTACGCGTATAGTTAATTTAATAAACTACCGTCTTATTTTCTACAAATTGTTACGTTTTCATATACATACAAAGTATATTTAGAGAAATAATAAAATTTCAATAAAAATTTGAACATTTTAACTCAAAATTCAAGCTTCAAAGTTACAACTGATAGATCATATGATATTTGAAACTAAGTTTGCTAGAATTTGTTTCATTAACTACATTTAACTACGTTTAACTCGTAAACTACGTAGCAAATGTAGTGGCCATCCCTGCCTACGAACACTTCTCCTTTTTTTGGTGTCCGTTTTATCATCTTCTTCGTATTCTTTTTCCTCAGACCATTAAGAACATTCAACAAAGCATGAACGCAATAACTTTGTCTAGGTATTCCCCTGACGTTTCGCCCTCTTTCTCTGCTCGGTGTTACACTTTTTTGAAATTCTGTTGATTTTTTCACATTGTTAGTAGGTGCCTCCGCTTAAACATTTCTTATGTTAAAAGAAATCTACCATAACTAATCTTCGTGAATTTCCGTCTTTTACAAATAAAACTATTGAGAAAGGCCATCAAGTTGACTTTATCTATATTGACTTCAGTAAGGCCTTCGACAAGTTGTCTCATTGTCTTATTTTATTCAAACTTTCATATCTTGGTTTCTCCTCAGCTTTTGCTCAATGGGTCAGATCATATTTGATCTAAATTATTTTTAGAGGAATAATTTCCGATTTAATTAACGCAGACTCTGGTGTACTTCAAGGTAGTCTTCTAGTTCCACTACTCTTCATAGTTTCTATCAATGATGTTGTTTCAATAGTAAAATCTTGTGGGGTGCTTATGTTAGGATAGGTTTATGTGGTTGCCAGCAGAAACGCTAGACACACTTAGACCAGGGGTCTAAAGGTTTAAGGTAATACCATAGGAATGTAGGAAGCTTTCTTCCTACTCGTTGAATCATTTAGAGCTTCTTACGAAAAACGCGAGACTACTAATATCATGATTTTCAAGATCATTAGGATCTTTGTAGTATGATTATCCTAGGTGGATTCTACGTCTTTGAGAAAGAGCAGAATATGTACAGAAAAGGGAAGGAATCGATTCTTCCTCTTCTTCGTCCATACAACTTTTGCAGAGGTCGTTAGAAAATACTTCAAGCCTCGTTGCGTGCTTTCCTATTAGACAGTGTCCAGTAAGGACACCTATGACGGACCTAATGTGCAGTCTACTTAGAGATATTAAGGTCCTAGAGCGCTTCAGATCTAGCAAAGGCCAGATCTGTTTTGTGGCCTGACATGTGGCAATGTTATTCCACCTAAGATTTGTTTTCTCTATTGCATTCTGCTTTAGCATGAGTTAACAAGTATGGGTTTACCAATATTTGACCGATTTGACAGTATGGGTAGTATAGTTCCACTTTTGGTGAGTTATTCTGCTTTACAATTACCTGGAATGTCCCTAAGACCCGGCACCCAGCAAAGGTGAATGTTGAACTGCTGTGCCAAATCCATGAGAGATGATTGGCAATTAAGGGCAGTTTTTGAATTTGTAGAGACAGAATCCAGAGATTTAGTTGCTGCTTGGCTATCCGAGAAAATACGGATATCTATGCTTGATATCACGTTTTCTTTGAGCCAAGACGAAGTTCTTCTATCGCCAAAAGTTTTGCCTGGAACACGCTTCAGTGTTTGGGAAGACGGAAGGAGAGACTTAGTTTTAGCCTTTCTTAGTATACATACACCTCCACCATCCCTGTCATCAGTTTTAGAACCGTCAGCATAGAAGTGGATTAATTCAAAATTCAAAATGTCCAATGTAGCGGCAGGAGTCATGCGGAGTACTCCGCCCATGCATCAGCAGGTTGAATATTGGAGCTTGCTTAGTTTGCCAATATCTGTTGTTTTATCTAAGGTGGTTCACCATACTGATACACCATATGTTTAAATCGGTCTCACGGTGTCAAGGGTTTAGCGTGCTTGTATACGCTGATGATTAAGTTGATATTTCCCAGTATCTGAAGGTGAAAAACCCCGAAGAGAAAAGAAATGTAATGTTACAAATGCTTCCATTAAACAGTACTGATAGCGTTAAAAAAAATTACCAATCACCTTAGCCGATTCCATGCCTGGTCTTACTTTCTATGAAAAAGGACCAGAATTTTGTATGAAATTTTTCTGGCGTATTTTCCGGGAGCCGTTTTTCTCAATATTAGTCTTATAAATTACCTTGTGTGTTTTCAATTAGTGTAAAAGGCAATTTTATTGACTTCGATTAAAAAACTTCATTACCATTTTCAAAACATTAAAGTTTTTGGGTATGAATGATAGCAAAAATTGAATGGTATTTTTATAGATAGATCTTAAATGTTCATATTCAAATATGAAATGTCTTGCATGCCGTAGTTGGGGCTCTATGTCGGTAATGGTGCAGTATTTCAGTTCATCCATGGTAGACAAGCGGCGCCATGGGAAAAGTCTTGGATTTCCATATTTGTTATAAGAGGGGAAGCTTCTGTTAGTAAAAACATATTTCTAAATGATATCACAATATAAGATTAAATTAATTCTTGTGGTGTTATCTAACACCTATAATTTCTGGTCTTCACTAATAAAAAAAATATTATTCCTTTAGGATCTTTTTGCCACCATCTGATTTGATCTGATTTTGACACCAGCACCAGTCTAAACTAGATTGGGAAATAGTAAAGACATGACATTATTACTATTGAAAAAAGGAATTTTGTCTCTTGGGAGGAAGTGATAATTCTTCCAAGAGTTTCTCTTTTCATAAAAAAGTGCTTCCCATCTTACCAGTTCACATTTGGTAGAAAAAATTATAGTTCCTTACCCTTTTCCTATACAAACTGACAGAAATATTTGATAATTTTAAATCACTGTATATAGGTCCATAAACTTTAGAAGACTGTCGCGCCACCAATTATTTATTTAATTGCGGTTTATCCTAGGACTACAAAACATCGAAAATATATAATTGATTTAAGAATGTTTCTTGCTTTTCATAACTAAAGTTTAATTTATTCAATATTTCTTAATTACAGAATACCTATAATGTAGCTTAAATGATTAAAATGTTGTACATATCTATATACTCATTCAGCTTTACATCTTATTATAAGGTAAGGTACCTATATATAAACCTTCCTTAAGACTGATAGGTTGATAGGCAGAAGAACTAATAGACAGACAGGCCCAACTTTGATTAGAGTAATTTCCATGCATTATCTAACCACCAGCACCCATCAAAGATTACGGATAGGTCTAGGTATATATAGAGTTACCCTAACCTATATATAGCCTTAACCATATACAACCAGCACTGTTTTAATCAATCACAATGTAATCTAGAAACTTTTCGATATTGAAATACCTTAATTCGCTTTAACTTAGCTCTGTTCATCAACCTTGTCTATCAACCTCAAAAACACAACTTCATTTTGTTAAACCCTTTTCAGCTCGTTTCATCATTAATAAGAACAGACATCCCTTCTGCAGTATAGTTATAGGTATTTTTTGCTTGCCCTAAATACTTTAACCTCCTATGTCTCCCCGTCCCTCCATCTATAAAACCCCAACTCTTATTCTGAAAATAATGATATTTTGGAGAAATGTTATCATCAAAGTTAATGCCTATATGGGCATAATCAATTTTAACGAAGTCCTGTCAACACCTTTGGTATCCATCAAAGGACCAAGAACCAATTCCAGTCCTTAATAAAATCACCACATCAAAAATTTAAAATGTCATTTTTTTTGGAAGAGGGTTCCTTTTTCCTTTGGCTTTTTGGATTCTATGCCTCTCGTATATACCTATACATATAAAGTATTCGTTGTCGTGTCATTTGGATTGGAAAAATGTTGGACAGAAAACAGCAAACAGCACCGATACGGCACGTCACAGCCACATCATTTAGTCAAAAGTCAACAGACGCTCGGCATAATATTGAAAGGACTTCTTTATCCTGCAAATAGAAAAGCATTTTAACTGGATGTGGCTGGTTTAAGGGGTTTGGATATATATTTTATGTATAGGGAACATGGAATTGAATCCAAAAGAAAGGACACTTGCAAAGTTTGGGGAAGTATATATAGTGCGGATGATTGTTGTATACCTATATACAGCTTAAAGGTGATGACTTTCTTTAAGATCTCTCTGTGCCATATGAAACGTGTCAATATGGTTTTGTTGTGGAGCTTTTAATATCTTGAAAAAGTTGTTAAGAACGTTATACGAGTCTTTTCGTATAATTCACAAAACCAATAGAAGGTATATGCAAAAAGAAAATGGTGAATCCAAAATACAATTTCATTTAGTTGTTTTGTGAAAATAATCAGGGCCGTATTTCAAGGCCACGTTTTTTTACAAAGATTGTTATTTCTTTTCTTTTATTTTCTCTTTTATGTTTTTTATATCATTTCTCTTTTATTTGTGAATTAGCTGCAAAATCAATTTTTTTTTATTTTCAAAATGAAATTAATATTTTGTGAAAGCTATATGAATGTAAATAATTTTGTCATAAGACTCAGAAAATTTGTGGGTTTAACTGAAAAGTCGAAATTTTATTTTTACCAAATTGTTGATATTATGAGAAAACTGGGCGTGGCAGAAGGTGGATTTCCAATGAAGAAAGCCTTAAGCTACAGAGATCTTAGTTACACATACATACATATATTCACCTTTCAAGAGTCGATAAAAATTGAGAAAATTGGGCGAAGCAGAAGGATAATTTCCAAAACAATTTTTAGATACACACGTCATTCTGTATAGGTTAAAGAAAAATTAATTAAAAAATTTAAGAATTCTCTATGATAGTTAAAATAGTTAGAATAGGTAAACTTAAGTAGGAAAAAATGGGCAGATTTAAAAAAAAAACTTAGGTCCAAGATATTTTAAAAAGCAAACTTTCAAACGCCTATATAAGATAAGTGTGCATGGTAGTTAGATTCTTAACGACGACAACGACGTTAAAGAAGGAGAAAATTTAAATATAGTGATCGTGGCAGTGGATGGATTTTATTAAAACTACTTTTCTACTACGTTCTCTAATTGATCTGCTTATACCACCGAATATAGCAATTCATTGTTTATATTATAATTATGAGTCGTTTTTATTAGTTACTAATACGACCTCAGCTCCACCTATTGAGTACCGAAATAAATTGTTATTTTATTTTTTAACACTAAATAAACATATATTGTGAATATAAGTCATTTATAATTACATAGAAAATAGAATTTTCTATAATTACTTGACTTTAGCGCCACCTATCGGATAGTAAATATATATACAATAACTTTTTCCATGAAAATATACATACACTAGTAGACCCGTGCTCGTCTTGCTTCGCAAAAATTTAAGAATTAATATTAACATACATATATACCGATAGTACTAAATGGCGCTACCGCTACCCGTACCTAATTTCTATTTCATCTTGTTAACAAAAAGTTTATACATTATACACTTACGTTTTGATAAATGTGAGTTCTTAAAAAATGGTTTACCATTTGTATGTTAAGTAGGTTCATGTTTGACACATAAACAGAATCTTTATCTCCCGTTGATTTTCTTATTGCATATACAAATATACATAATAATACTTCGCACCAGTGTTTCCCCCCCCCAACTGGTCCAAAATGTAGCGTTGGAGATTTAAAATGTAGTACAATGGCGATTACTTGGAAATGAATCATAAATTGTTTAATAAAAAAAAATGTAAATGCCTTATGCAACGATAATTCAAGAGTTTCAACAGCAAAAAAACTGATTTCAAAAATAATAAAGATAACATAGCAATTATTATTAAAAGATAACTTAAACCTTTCAATCAAAAGTTTTAACAAAAAAGAATATTTTAATAAAATAATAATTATTGCCAATTTGCATAGCTTTTTATTTTTTTTACAAATGTATGTGTATAATTTCTATATAATGTGTTGCATTATGGTAAGAAAAAGTTCATCTGATCATTCGGACATCAAACAAAATCATACAAACAAAAATTGAATCAAAACAACAACAACAAAAATCGAAACAGAAAATCCAGCCGTAAATCGAGTCAAAAAAATTTACTTAAAGTTTTCCGAGCAATTTAAAATTGTTTAAGTTTGATGATGTTTTGCAAGTTTCAAAATTATTTTTTTTCTTGATTTTGGAGCGTTTACACAAAAAGTGGTATTGGTGAATTTAAGGGCCAAACACAATGTGCGATATCTCTTTTTAAGATTTTTAATTTCTGAAATTTTGAAATTGTAGTGTTTTACGAATATTTTGCGATTGTACGTAGTGACTTTTTTTGGAAAAAAATGTAGTAAAAACGGTACAGTTGTAGTAGGGGGGCAACACTGCTTTGCACCCAAGTAAACATCTTCTTCTTGCCTGACTACCTGCAACCAGGGTTGGCCGAATTCACTACACTTCATTTTCTACATGATTAACAAAATATTACGTTTGCTACATACATAGTAAATCTAGGTAAATAATAAAATTTCAATAAAAACAGTTCAACTCAAATTCAATCTTCAAAGTTTACTACATATCTAAACTACGTAGCAAATGTAAAAAATGTAGTTTATTCCAAAAAGCGTTAGTTCGGCCATCCCTGCCTGCAGCGTTATACTCAAAATGTTCCATTGTGGAAAAAGAGTAAACAAAGAGAAACCTGCACAACATAAATAAAAAAACATAAGGGAGGTAGAGAAAATGAAAAAGGGTGGAAATGATATGAAATGAAACAAAGCAGCGACCTCGTGAATGCGATTGAATTAAATTTCTGGATTTAAAAAAATAGAAAAAGTTAATGACTTAGACATTTGTTTATATTTATTTCTCAGGTTGTATGCATAATTAAGAAAAGATTTAGGGCTTAAAATTTGCATACAAAAATTGACTTTTGGAAATAATTTTTGTTTTTTTTAAGTATCAATTAATTTGGTATTTATAAGTGAAATATGTGGATCAATATCAAGAAAAAAGTTGACCAAAAATTTAAAAAATTTAATTTTCGTAATAAACAAACGAATTAGATAAACAAAAACTTGCTATTTACAACCTTCTAAACATTAAGAATATTGTAAAAAAAAGTTAATCAGGTAAATAGTTTCTGAGATTTCGCGTGACAAACTAAATAATTGTTTCGTCTTTATATAATGTTAAAGTATGTATTTGCCAACTTTCATATTGATCTATCAAACGGTGTTGGAATTTACTTACGTCGAAAATATCAACTTTGAGGATCACACGTGTGAAGCCATTCGGTTAATTTTGTACCATAATGCGTTGACGTGATTTCTACGTCAATTCGTCATCTTACATTTTAAAATAACGGGTGATTTTTTAGCTGGTTTGGTTTTGGCAACACTGGTTTTGACAGCTGACGTTTGTTTAGTACCTTGTGTCACTGTCAAACAGCTTCAGTTTGGTTTGCAATTTAACCATGGATCGTCTTACAAATGAACAACGCTTGCAAATTATTGAATTTTACTATCAAAATTCGTGCTCGGTTCGAAATGTTCATCGCGCGCTGCTTCCATTTTATGGTCGGCATTCTCGACCTTCTGAGCAGTCTATTCGGAAGATTGTGACCAAATTTCGCACCAAATTTACTTTGTTGGACATTAAACCACCAACACGTTTACGTACTGTGCGTAGTGAAGAAAATATTGCGGCCGTATCAGCTAGTGTGACAGAAGACCGCGAAATGTCGATTCGGCGCCGTTCCCAGCAGTTTTCCACGTAGTGCTGTAACAAAGGCCTTGTTACAGCACTACGTGGAAAATTTTGCGGAAGGATTTGGGCGTAAAGCCTTTTAAGATACAGCTGGTGCAAGAACTAAAGCCAGCCGACCTACCACAACGCCGAATTTTTGGTGAATGGGCTCTTGGAAAGCTGGCCGAGGATCCGCTTTTTTATCGAAAAATTGTGTTCAGCGATGAGGCTCATTTTTGGTTGAATGGGTACGTAAATAAGCACAATTGCCGCATTTGGAGTGAAGATCAGCCAGAAGCATTGCAACAGCTACCAATGCATCCCGAAAAAGCCACTCTTTGGTGCGGTTTATGGGCCGGCGGCATTATTGGGCGATATTTCTTCAAAGATGATGCGAATCGCAGCGTTACTGTCAATGGTGAACGCTACCGAGCGGTGATAACAAACTTTTTTTTGCCCGAAATGGAAGTTCTTGACTTGCATGATATGTGGTTTCAACAAGACGGTGCCACATGCCACACAGCACGCGAAACAATGGCGCAATTGCGAGGCGAGTTTGGTGAACAGTTAATTTCACGTTTCGGGCCGGTCAATTGGCCGCCTAGATCGTGCGATTTGACACCATTAGACTATTTTTTGTGGGGGTATGTCAAGGCTAATGTCTATAGGGACAAGCCCGCTTCGATTGACGCACTGGAAGCCAACATCCATGCATTCATTCGTGAGATACCGGCCGATATGTGTGAAAGAGTATGCCAAAATTGGACTCAGCGGATGGGCTACCTGAGACGCAGCCGCGGTCAACATTTGCATGAAATTATCTTTAAACATTAAATTGCAAGGTTCAAACTATCGATTCAAATAAATATTTCATTCATTTTTTCGAATTTTTTGTGTTTTTTTTTAAAAAAAAGTTCTAAACCTCTTAAAAAATCACCCGTTATAAAACCGCCGATTGAAACTTTTCTTCTCGTTTGGTTGATATCGTCAAAGTTTGTCATACATATTATTATAAGTATTTAATAGGATACCATGAAAATGATATAGATTAAAAATTTTATGAACCACATTTACATAAATAACTTGAAAATTACTAATTATAAAAAATCAACTGTTTTCATATTGAACTAAAAATAACCAATAAACGTCCCTACATGGTAAGTTTAAACTGTGTTGTAATTTAACTGTAAATCCAGAAGACAAATAAGAGAAAATACAGGCGAAATCAACTTTAAAATTGGGAAAATAAAAGGATTTCTACGTTAATTATATAATTTCTTTCAAATCCTCCAAATGCGACTCTAAAATAGAAAAATTGTTTTGATAATAAAAGAACTGTGCACTTTTTTTCCCTATATCAAAACAATGTTTCTTTTATAATTTACAGAATTTTGAAATACAGAATTATGGTTTTACAGAATTTTGAAAAACAGAATTTTGGAATACAGAATTTTAGATTTATAGAATTTTAAAATACAGATTTTTGGAAACCGAATTTCGGCACTCACAGAATAATGACCCCAACCCAAAAAAACGAATTCCACTGAAAAAAACTTCAACAAAATAACCAATTTTTGAAATTCAGATCACAGCCAACGCAGGCTACGTTTACTTGGTAAACAATTCTGCTTTGTTAACGTTGCGATACAGCGCGCTGTCGAGCAGTTTATTAATGTGTTCGGATTGTTTTGACCACAGTACACAAATCTAAGGTAATATATTGCACAGGTTGTCAAAGTTAAAAGTATTAGAAATTAAAAATAGCTGTAAGAGTGCCCACAGGAACTACTCACCGCATCATAAGACACAACAACGAAATATTGAAATTACAGACAAGTAAATGGGCACTGGATCCAACATTTTCCTGTATTTTGATAGATACAGCTGCTATTCATAAAGAATTTGGCAGCTCTGTTTAGTTAGAAACAGGTTTAAGGATATTCTACTACAATTTTACAATAATTTCCCTTGAATCTGTAAAAAAAAAACGACTGCCAGCGAAATTGGGCAAGCAGCTGTTATCTTGTTATTCTTGCATAGTCCATTTGTTAATACATAACATACGAAATATGTAAGGTAATTTATTAACATATTTTTATATGAAACAAATAAAACTTTAACAACTTGGAAGACAAAAAACACTCAAATTAAATCAGTCGCGATGAAAAATTCCGAATTTTATCTTTTTGTTTATGCATGTTTGTATTTTTGACGTTTGATAGAATTGAAAAGATTTTAAACATATCCTTCTGTTTATTTTTAGACTCCAAGTTATCTTTTAAAAATGGGTTTAAATTGCCTATGAGTAACTTGAACTACATGTTTAGTTTAGCAAAAACAAAATCAAAACCTATCAAAGAACTATGAATATGCCTCATTACCTTTAGTAATACCCTTATACCCTTACACTACACAGCCCGATCACTTTCAATGTTGTTTTTATTAGAATGACACTTGTCATAATAACACAGATTTATAATTAAGTAATATCATTTAAATTTTGGATACATGAAAACAAGAGTATTTCTTAGCAGCGTTAAACTCGAAACTGTTATCCGTTATCCGTTATCCGTCATCCGTCATATAGTTTAAGTTAGAACGATTCAAACATTTCTAACGTTGCCACCCAAACAAATTATGATAATTTTCAGAGCCTTAAAAATAACTTTAGAAGTTTTAAATACTAAATGCGACCCTGATGGAAGGAGTTACTGATGAATACGGATAAATGTCACTTAAGCTGTGAACCATAGAATGGTCCAGGAGAGCGAGGAAGCGCTTTCACGAGAAATCCTATAAAAAAAATTTGTCCTGCTCTATTTTGAAAAGCGTAACGGTAACCTTCGGATCGAAACAGTTGAGCCGAATCGAATTCAATCAATTTACATGTGTCCCTTGGGAGAATAATATATAGGCAAAAATGACTGTGACGATAACGACTCACAGGGTGTCGAAATCGAAAGCACGACGAAGGACAAATGCCTTCGTTTCGTCGTCATCTCCGTCGCTGATGACAAGTGTATAGTAGTAGATAGGTAAAGAGGGAGTAAATATATAAGGACGAGAAGTAGGTAGATGAAGTACTTTTCTTATTGACACTGAGAATTGAGGAATTTTCTTTTGATCGTTCATGTGAGAAAATGCTTTTGGATGATTAGGAGTGGAAATGTATACGTAAGAGGTATTCTCTTTTATTTGCTGTTGCTGCAGAAAACACATTTTCAATGTTGTTTGCAGCTTTCACTTTCAAGTTTATGTTGGGTTATGTAGGTAAATGTATACCTACGTAGAGGTTTGTATTTGTATATTAAAATGCAAATAGGCAAATGGAAAAACGATGCGGGAAACAGGACATGGCAAGGCAGGGTAGGGCAGGACGTGAGGAGCTAGGTTAGGTATATTTCTTTTAGCAATTGGTGTGGTGATTTGTTAAATGAAATTCAATTGAAGTGTTGAAGAAAGGCAGCTTGTATTTTAGGAATATATAGTGGTCTGAAAAAAAGAAGGGAAAAGGTATAGAATATACTCTTTATTTTCTTTTCATGTTTTTTTTTTTTTTATAGACACATCACTAAAATTTCAACGAAGCAACTTCGCAGTACCTACTCACTTAAATATATACTTAAAAAAAATATACATACCTAACTTTACATATATTTAAATACAAATAAAAGGATGAAATAAATGAACCAACCCAAGCTGTTGAAAAAAATTTCTCAAAGCAAATTGTATAAATATTTTCTTATTTATTTTTTAAATATTTTTATTTATATAACTGCAGGACCTGGAGAACAGAGGTTGGTTAGGCTCTACGAGTGAAGTTTGCTTTTTATCTACCACTATATCATCATTTTGATTTTTTCAACGTCGCTCATCGTTTTCGCGTGCATCGGTTTTATTTTATATTATGTGAAGAACAAAAATCAAAGGATCTGGATTCTGGGGGTATGTTTATTTATTATAATTAAGTTTGTTTTTTATTTTTATTAAAGTAGGCTCTTTGGCAAATGATGTGAAAAATTTTTAGAACAGATATAGGTAGGTACATTAATTCTTAAGCTCGTTTACAATTTGAGTAGTAGCAGGTACCTATAGGTATTTTTCCAAGAATTAGCAAAGTTTAATTGAGATGAAAGTTTGAAAGTCTTAACAGCTTTATTTTATTTATTATTTGAAGAGGTACATTTGTATATTTATATAACTCTTACAGGAATTTATATTCATCACAATATTAAGGTTGAGTTAATATCTTTATAGTCCAGTTAATAAAGCATTTGACTCGGAAAAAAATCCCCGGAAAGAAAGATTTTAGTATAATATAGTCTTCTTAAGAAACGGTCTAAAGTTCCCATCGATATGAGCGAAGTAACAAAAGCGGGGTGTTGAAGGCCCCCCAAAATGTTTTTTTCAGGAATAACTCCCAAATGGGAGTTATCCTTCAAAAATCCTTCAAAAATATCCTTCAAAAAATATTAACATACTTTTTACTTGCGATATATATGAACTAATGGCAAGTTATGGATTCGTACAAAAAATCGAAATCGGGATTTTGATCAAAGTTGACATTACGATGATAGCGAAGTCGAAAAAAGTGGGTCTCGCAATTCTGTCCGTCTGTCTATCTATCTGTCCCTTCGGCTGCAGCATAAACGGGTCGGTCGATTTTCTTCAAAGTTGGTAACAAGCGTTTTTTGGGCATTATCCCCACCCATTTTTTTCATTTTTTTAAGACCAAAAACAACGGTACCTGCCATACAATTTTTTTTATCAAAAAATGAAAATCTTATTTTTCTCAAAAACGTGCCCCAAACTTAAAAAAAAAATTCAGTAATTTTTTTTACAAAAAGAAAAAAAAATCCGAAAAATGGTTAGAAATGGTACCTCCCGCATAGAATCATTTTTTTGATTTTCGATTTTCTCAAAAACGGTTGAACTGATATTCACCATTTTTTTTGGAGAATGTTTGAAAAAGTTTTAAAAGTTTTGTATACCAAGATTTTCCAAAATTTTTTTTGGATTTTTAAAAAAAGTTTCAAAATTTTTAAAATTATTTTTTGAAAATTCCATATTTCGAAAATGGGTAAAAAGATAAGGATTTATACCATTATGTTTTAAAAATGATTTCGGGCAAGTGGCCACCGCGGCTGGCAAAATCTTCCACAAAGTGGCTCCACAGTAGCAATATTATCTTTGGTGCGCACTCTAAGGCGTCTCTGAGGATGCGCATTATCCGCTAGAGTAAACGTGGTGCGAAACCATGGTTGCTCGAATTACCGACTCTGCTGGGGAATTACCGACTCTGCTGGGTTATTATGTCGATCGAATATTGGACGCAGCGGAACGGAACCATTACTTTGGTAATAAATTTAAAAGATTTGCAAGGAGAAAGTCTATTCATTATGAAATGGCAAACCAAACTGAGCATAAATCAAGTGACAGCTGTCAAAAATACCAACTCCGAAAAAAGTATTGCCAGATTGAAAACCACACGTCTAAAAAAAACACCCTTTACATAAATATTATTCCTATTTCCAAAAATAACGGTTCCTACCATGCAAGTATTTAAAAGCTGTGAAGGAAAATATTTAATCAGATGACTTCATACATAATTTTTGCTTATTTTTTCTTCCAAATTTTTAGTTTGAAAATATATTTTAAACAAACAAAACTACCTATAAAAAAATTATTTCGCGAAAGGGCGAAAATATAAAAGATCCTTGTATTTTTTTTTTTAGTCAATCTTATATATAAAAAAAACTTCCATAAAAGAAACAAATTTTACTGCATTCAATGATTTTAAACATTATAATTATATGTTTTCGCTTTTTACTAATTGTATAGGGGAGTTGATTTTGAGCATAAATCAGAGTTTGTGGAAAATTCGCATTTGTGGGGGTCCCGTTATCTTGAAATCAAGATTTTTTTTTATTTTTTGCAGTTTTTCTCTATTTGTGCTACAAAAAAGGTTAGACACTTTTTTGTTGCAATTTATATTATCTACAAATCCATATACAACATTTATGCAAGGCGCAAGTCAAAAAAAATAACTCTGACTGTAAAATATTTTTTTTTTAATAACAACGGCAACACTTCTAATGTCATCTTTTAATTTTTCGTAAAGCCAAAATTCTATTCTTTTTTCTTATTTTTAATTAAAGTTATTTTAGTCTATAGTTTTTTAAAAATTAATTTTCAAACTTAAAATTAAACAAAAAATTTAAAAAAAAAATGTTCAAACTGTTTTTTTCTTCAAAATTTTACTTTACGAAGTACTTTTTTGTTTCTAATATTCAATGTTCTTATAAATTTTTAGTCAAATACTAAAAACTGGATGCTTGAATGTCTTCTAGTTTTTGAGAAAATTGAATTTTTTTTTATTAAAGTTATTTTTTTTTAAATTGCCCCTTCCGGCTGAATGGGGAGAGATAAACCCCCCTCCTGCACGATTTTTTTCTTATATTGACCCAACCTATACCACCTTCTAAACACAATCAAATTCAACTAATTCAATAAAAATATTCCATCTGAAATATCTCGACTTTGCAATAAAATAGCATTTTTGGTGGAATTCAAATATTCATGGTGATGTCAAAAATTGTCAGAAATTAAGGAACAATATACCATTTTATTTGTCTAAATATTTTCTAAAAAAAGTACCTACTTAATATTCGAAAATAAGGGTGATCAAGCCCAAATATTTATTTACTCGTTTTTCGTTAATGACTTCTAAGTTATTTGCTCTATGCATAAATGTTTATATATGGATTTGTAGATAAAGTAAAACCCGCTTAAGAGAAACTGCAAAATGTCACAGTCTTTCTTTCACTTAAGCGGGTTTTTCACTTAAACGAACCCCTCTTAAGTGAAAAAAAATTTCACTTAAGCGGAGTCCGGATAAGTGAAAAAAAAAAATTGCACCTAAGCGGATTTAAAAATTCCAAAAAGGGTTCTGACATATCAGAAATTCAAATGTCATTTTCGTGATGAAAATTTGGTGGAGGTGAAAAGTAAAAAAAGAAGTAAAAGCGTTGAGAAATTTTTTTGTTCTGTTCTGTTCACTTAAGAAAGTTTTTTTCAATGAAAAATATTAAATTTAATTGAAAGTATGTTTCAGGTATCCGGGTTTTTCACTAAAGTGGGTTTTACTGTAATATAAATTGTAGCAAAAAAGTATTTAATCTTTTTTTCATAAAATTAGCACACACGAAAAAAACGGCAAAAAATAAGAAAATCTTATTTTCAAGGTAATGGGACCGCCACAAACCCGAATTTCCCACAAACTCAGATTTATACTCAAAATCAACGCCCCACAATACTGCATTCAAACTTACAGCACTTCAAAACTTTTCTCAGATTAATTCCACATTTCCTGTACTATCTATAGTTTTTGAGAATATTAATAAAAGACAAAAAAAATTTCCTTTAGTTTGACTTCAATCCGTTGTTTAAGTTTCTTAGATCTTATTTCACTATAAGACCTCATACTATGGTGAGAAGAGGGCAATTATTGTCAATTATTATTTTATTGGCAGAATTTTAACTTTAACATGGAAAATTAGTACCTACGAAATTTTATATCGTTGAATTTATTAGACTGTTGTTGATATGACCTGTATGAACTCTTGATAGATGTTAAAGTCTCTTAGCTGCTACCTAACCTATGTATATGGAAAGAGGTGCCAATTGTTTGCTTTAATAAACAAAAACTAAGTTATTCATATCACATACGAGTATGATACATACATCCATAGTCCCTCACTAAAATTCAGATGTAAATAAATAAAGTATATGAATTAAGTAGGTATACTTTATTTTTTATTCGTCATATTTTATGGCAAATTCGTTTCCCCTTAATTAAATAAAAATAAACCTTTTTCAGATACATATTATACAAACATGTAACACAATCAAAATCCAGAACTCTCCAACTTCAATCAAACCGCACCAACCGCAGCCGCAACCTTATATGTATCACGATGGCGAGTGGCGACCCGGCATCTGCTAGCTTTTGTCAAGCTTTCTTCTTTCTGGCAATTATTCATAAACGCAGTCTGTTTACGATCGTGTACCAGTTAACATCTAGCTATAGCTGATTAAAGTTGAATTATTTCTATCTTTTATTTGTTTAAATTTAAATATAGTTTCTTTGTGTATTTTGAAAATAAAAATTAAATTAAATATGGCTGAAGAATGGGCGGTGAGTTAAATAATCAAATCTTTTTTCCTGAAGAAAAACATAAAGAAAATCACAAACTGGTTTGTGTTGTGACTTGTGACGTCTACAAAAATTTTATTGTTTCTGTTGCTTCTCTTCGTTTGCTTATTTACCTGCATAATTTTATCAAGTTCGCCGGCCCGCGGACGCATTGTACTTTGTATCTTTCTATAGGATTTATAATTTATATAAGTGGTTTATAAAAACAATAGGAAATAAAACAATAACAATAAAATACAATAACAATAATAAAAAAAAATACAGTTTCGCGTTCGTGAGTAATTTATCAATCCATGAGATACTTTTTTAGTCATGTGGAACTGAAAGTCATAAAAACTTATTCATACCTTGATGTTCCATATAATTTAAATAATTCATTGTACCTCAGACTTTTTTTTACAACAATTCTAGTTATTATTATTTGGAGAAATCAACTTCGTTAGTTTTAAAAACGAATGATTCAGAGTACAGAGAAGTTAAATAAACAGTGCGCGTCGCTTAGTTAGATACATTTTAAAAACTGCTTATATACCTACATTAATTTTGTAATGTTATTTATTATCTGAATTTGAATGCTGATTTTTTAAAATGATTTCACTGTTTTGTGAAAATCTAATGTTTTGTATGTAGTGTGATGTGATGCAATAAAAGTGTGGTTCATTTTATTGGTTAATGTTGTTTTTATCGAAAACAATACAATCTGGCGCAGCATGGACGAAGTACTTGACTTTCTAACTTAGAGTTGTGGGTTTGAGCTCCGTTCTTTTCTATATTCTTCTGGCTTCAACTGGACTCCACCCGTGGTATTTCAAGAGATAATAATATGAGATAATAAAACATCTGATTTCTCAATTTATCTGCGAGAGCAAAAATTCTTTCCTATTTTTTCATTCCTTCTAATTAGTGCTGTGAAATTCAGATTGCATTTAAAAAGACCTTAGATCTTACAGGTATATATGAGCACTTTAGATCCCTGTTTGGTTTTACCTCATTTTTCCCTAAAAATGATAAATTTGCTTTAGTGATGCTCGAAGTCCAACCTTTACTATACTTTTTCAACACAAAAAGATTATTTGAACTCTAATACCCCTATTTTGTTTTTTACCCAATTTCACCCTATAAATACAGTCGTATCTCCTCAAGTCAAACTTTCACGGGTTACCAAGATTTCGAGTTAGAGAGAGTTTTGGAAAAATTCGATTTATAAAGAGAAACGTTTTTGTTTTAATAGGTTTATTTAATAATATTAATAATAAAAAAAGTTTAATGTACACATGTATGTACTTACAAAAAAGTTAACAAAAAAAATATAATTTCTTGCTTCATTAAAAAAATAATAATTAAATAAGGACTAATGAATAAAACAAAACACAATAAAACAAAAAACGTTTTGCTTGTTTGAAATTAAATAACATCATAACAACAAAACTTTGCTTATAAAAATTTGTTATTCTTTGTCATCACATAGGTGGAGTTTCTGTTTCAAAATTCGACTTAAGGGCCGGGGTGAAAAAAGACGCCAGTAAACGAGAGAAAATAATGTTTTCAAGTTAGAGAAAGTGTTGACTTAGAGGCAGTTCGACTTAGAAAATGGCTTTGGTATGAAAAATTGAAAAGAATATCATTCCCTTCAAAACTCGACAAAATTCGAGTTAGAGAGAAATTCTGCTTAGAGAGAGTACGACTTAGTGAGAGTCCACTGTAGCTACATTTTTGAAAAATATCAATAAAAAAGTCTTCCCTTAAGAATAACTTCAGAAACATACAAATGCCGAAATCATTGTTTTTGTGCTTTTACTCCTGCAAATATCAAAAACTTTGAAAAAAATCATCTCTAAATCCATCCGCTGAAAATAACCTTTCAAACAAAAAAAATTATTTTTAAATTCCAAGGCATAAATACAAGTTTTTATTTTATCTTTTTTATTTTGTTTAATCGATTTTTTCAACAATCAACTCCGATTGCTCGGAGATAAAAAACTGTATTGACAAAATAATATTCAGCTTGCAATTTCGGACATTTTTTTTTGTAGGTACAACTTTCTTTAGTTATTGCCTAAAGAGATAGAGAGTGACAATGCTGTGTCATTTATGGGAATAAGAGTAACTAATGCAAATAGAAATTGATAGTAAATATTTCTTTTATTGACATGTCTAATCAAGTGATCTGCACTGTATGAACTGTATACATACCGATTTAATTCAGCAAACAAAATGTATCTATCTACTTACCTAAATGAATCATTTTTTTTGTCATGGGAAAGACTGCCATGAGTTTGTTCAGATGGATATGTGTATTGAATAAATAGAAACGCATGTGAACAAAATTGAAGTCTACCTTATGTTATGCCTAAGCCCAATCGCATTTCTGTGTATCACATTGAAAGTTCAAAACAATTTTCAAATTAAGACAAAGTATTTAAATTGAATGATCTACTTGACCGTGAATGGATTTTTTAAGGTTAATTCAATTCGAGCAATGCTCTTTAAGACTCAATTAAATTGTAATTAATCAATTTATATATATTATGTAGATTGTAAGTATGTGAAAGTGAGTTTTATCTTATATGAGAAGTAAAAATAATAATAATAGATAAAGAAGATTTATGTTCTTTTTTTAAGAAGTTAAAATAAATAATTTTGGCAAGTATTGTTAAGTTCGGAAAAATCTGTCTTTTTTTAACTTGATTCAAAATCAGTTACTTAATTAATAATTATTTTACCATTATAAATACAGAAATTAATGTTAATTAATTTGTAAATATATTTTTAGGTAAATAAACTTTCAATAGAATTCTTATCCGTATTTTCGTATTAGAAATCATACTACTTAATGCTCATTTGGTACGACACAACGGACGTTTTGAGATATTTATCTTAAAGTAAGCTTATTGATGTGTGAGCTCCTGGTGAACTAAAAAAGGGTCTGCTAGAGAAGGAGTATTTAGTGGAAGACATTGTTGAAATATTTCAAATCCATATGAAGAAATAAAATTCTTGACAGAAGTCATGATTCCTTCAACTTCATCAAGTGGGGTTTATAGAATTTCGTCTTCGTTTTTAGAAAGACTTCCGACAAGAAGAGAGAATGTTTGAGATCTGTTAGAAATTATAATTTAGGGAAAAGAAATTATTGTGAAGCAAAAATATTTTGAAATGCAATAGGTTGTGGGGCTTTGGGTCATTTTAATAGGAAATCCCAAACGAAAATAGGAAAAATTAAGAACACATTTCTTGAAAATTCAAACTTAAAGAGTCGCCGATTTGAACCATCAAAAGTACTGTTTGTTGAAGAGGAAAACCTGAGTAATAATGAAATTGAAGCCCAAAAGCCCATATAACTATAATGTAAATATGGGTTTACCTCTTGTTTTATTTGAGTGGTTAAGCTGCCAATTGTAATTGACTCTGGATCTATGTAGGTTTAATCTGACGGAGAATCAGACTGGCAGGACCTATACTAAATGGCTATAATATTCGGAAATGTTCGAAACAGAAACTGAAAATCAATTAAGAGCATAAAGCTTGAAATGAAAATTTAGAGGCTCCTATAAGCGTTAAAAAAAAAAATAATAATAAATAAATAATTGCATTGTTTTACGTTATTAAGATTGCAGGTTTTCTTATATTTATTATAGGACATTCTGCAACCAATTAGAAAATTCAAAACCATTTGCAAAAATTATGTTTATAAAAATACATTTGTGAGACAAAAAATAAGAATTATGTAAATAAATGTAGGGAATGACTCCTGGTTTCTCGACCTGAACATTCTTTAGCGATGAAACGAGTACGACATAATATGTTTCCAGATGGTCCTTGGCAATGTGTAGTGAAGGATTTGTTAGGTCCATTCCCAAGTAACATTTTTCTTCTCATAAGATGCTCCAAGAGCTTAACTAAACTAATATAAGGGAGCTGAAAATAATCTTGAAGAATACTACTAGATTATTATAACACTGTTAAAAGCGTTAAATGGCCTAGTTATGTTATATTCGCTCAAAATAAAACAGAATACATATTTGTAAACTTTAAAAAATTTTATATATCTTTCTCATTTAGCATTTTCTCAAAGAAAAACAAACTATTTTTTTTTTTGTGTGTGTATGTCTTATGTCAAAAAACTGAAAGCCTTGTGTGAGAATATTAATTTCGTAAGTCAATCAATTGTTATTAGGCGTTATAATGGCGATAATTTGTATTTATAGTTTTTCACATATGTAAACCAAAAAACATATGCGGTTGAAAATGTCTCTGTCTTTTTTGAACTTTTAACTCGAAAAACAATAATACTACGTTTTCATTAAAAGTTAATCTCGTCGCGATTTAATAAATCCTATATAGTGTTTTCACTGCATAAAAAGATTAAAAAGTAGATTAACTTTGACTGTTCCTTTCAAAATGCTAGTGCTGTTACAAATTGTTTCTTCTAAAATGGAAGTGAAATAGATAGTTCGACGATGGAAATAAAAATTAGATTATCGAAAATGTTTTCTCTATTCTCGAATATTGTACTCAGCGCAATAGGTGTGTTCGATTTGTACAACAATTTTCCCTATGGAGATTTAACAGGATAAATTTGTAATCATACTAGATTTTAGGAATAAATTTGTATGGTAATTCTTGGAGATTTGAAGATAATTCAGGGTAAATCTATTTAAATCTCGGATTAGTGGTCAGTGAAAACATAGTATAACGCACCTTCAAAATAATGTATATTTTAATTGTTTTATTATTTATTAATGATCTAATAAGGCGCTTATTACGATATACTGTTTTATTCGAACTCCATAATACCCTCGATATAGAAGGTATTAAATTCAGATGCTGTAACAAGAAGTAACAAAAAGACAAAAACTCTTTTATAAGTGCTGTTATGGCATTATAAAGACTTCGAAACTAAGCTTAGAGCTTCATTTTCTTAAAAAAGATTTTCATAAGACTGTAAGTTTATATAGTTCTATTCCAAGAAGAAAAATTGATTTAGATATAAGATTTAAGTACTTTGAAGAGAGGAAAAATGGAGCAAAATGTTCATCTTTAAAAAAAAACTATGAGACCCATTTAAGTTTCATAACAAGATAATAATTCTTAAGTATAGCAATGGGATATAAAAGATTCGTATGGGAGATTTTTTCAGATTTCGAGAGCTTAGCTCTTGAGAGTTTTTTAGTGGAGAGGATAATTTTATTACTCAAGTTTTTATGAAATTACACAAACTAAATTTAACACAACCTAATCAGATCTACATATGTATATGATCCCATTTTTTTATTTGTAATTATTAATTAAATAATTAAATTAATGATTAAGATAATATTATAATATAAGTATAATAATTAATAATGGGAGTGGCAGCAAAATAAATCCGCAGCATAATAACAAGTTAGTAATTAAAAAACTTGAACATTTTAATTAATTTAAATCCAAAATTTTTATTTGAATAAGATCTATTGTTGAATTTAAAATAGATATATCTACAAATAAACACTTTTTAAACAAAATTTCATAAATTTAAAATTCCATGTTTTTGCTATACACTATATTCAGCAAAAACCATATTGGCGATCATCTAGCTTTAATATGCTAACAATATCTGTTGCTTTTCTTACATTCATTGTGATTGTCAATCTTAATGGAGTGACTGCAGCATCAGCTAAAGGACAATCATCAGTAAGTTTTTTTTTGTAAATTTTATTTTAGATATTGAATAGGTTGGTGATTTGTTGATTTTTTTAAATATCATACGTTTTTTGAGTTTTCTGTCATTTTTTCAATGTATTTACCTACACCGTTCTATTTTAATTCAATTAAAAATTTAAGTAATTTATTTTTATTTTTTTCATCTTTGTTATATTTTAATATACGTACCTACCGTTAATTTTAATAATAATTTCTATATTATTTTACAACTGCAAACTATTTTAATCTTATTTCATTTTTTATAACTTTTGGTGATTCTATTAAACATAGATTTTTTTGTCTTTTAATAACAAATTACACATTTTAAAATTTCCCATCACATTAGAAAGTTCTATATTGTATTATATTCATTTTTGTAAACTGATTAATTTTTCTTAATAATTTTGGTACATATTGTAAGCAAGTATGTATGTACATACATATATGTTTTCTGTATATAACTAATTAAAATGTTATCTTAAAGCAGCCAGCAATCTTACTCATATTGAAAATTCGTAAGATCGTAAATCATAAGTATAGGTATGACATATATTTAAATACTTTTGTGCTTAACTACTATAACAAATCTTTAGAAAAAAAATTTTTATCGTTTAATATTTTAAAAAAGGCTCTTAACTACTTGTTGATAAAATTTTTAATGTAGCTATGGTTTTTATTTTGATAAAAAAATTACAAAGTTTGGTTAGGTATATCAGCATTCTATAGTAATCGACTTCACCTGATTTCGATTAATTTTTTTTTTAAGTCATGTAGTTTTTCATTTCGATTTTTTTTTAATTTCGCTAGCTTAACAAATCACATTTTGTTTACTTCGATTATTTTGTTTTGATAATTTTCATTTCGTTTTACAATCTTTTGCCCAAACTGTACAAAAAATCTTTAAGGATTAAAATGAATGGCACTTTTTTTATTGAAATATAATTCAGCTTGAATCTTTGAAACGATTATATCTAGGAAAAAAGTGTTATAGTCTTTTTTATGAAAAATTTCATAAGCTTTAATTTTTGGGTTTTTCCTGGTAAAATAAAACCGAGACAGACCCTCATTTTTGTCCCTTTTAACTCCCTTACAAAAAAAGTGATGCGTAAAATATAGACATCAAAATAAAGGTTTTCAAAATAATTCAGCTTTTTCTGATTTTTTTTTAAGTTTAATGTGGATTTTAATTCCTTTTTTTGTGAACTGGTGTTAACTTAGCCCCAAAAAGTGTCAAATTTCTTTGTGAAAGACTTCACTTTTTTTTTACCACCCCATATTTACCGAATTTTGAAAAAAGTTGGGTCAAAAGAACACTGCTTCCAAAAATCTCGATTTTTTCAAATTTGATCATCCCAAAAAAATTTTTTTTTTATTTTTAAAAAAAGAAATTTTCTTTTTTTTTTCTTTTTCTTTTTTGTTTTGCCTTGAATGCAAAGTATTCTAACTCTTCAGAATAGATTTTTTTTTTTCAATTTTGAGTGATGCCAAAATTTTGAAAAAAATCGATACATGTAACGCAATAAGTAGGGTAAACTGGTGAACATTGAATAAGGGTACACAGTGAATCACTTGCACTCACACTCTCTCTTTTTATTTTAAAACAAATTTGAAAAAGAGAAAAAAATACATTTTTCCTGCGCCTTTCATCAAACCATCATCGGTCTGCGCGATCCCGTAGCCGAAGTCGGTTTGTCTCGTGTTTGTTGTTTCTTCATTTAAGTTAAATATTTGTACTTCTGTTTATCTAAATTTATAGAATTTTGTCGATGTGTTTATTATCATTAAATTATTTATAAATTATAAACATGTTTTTGCAAAAGGACAACTGGGTACAAAATGAATCAATTTTAAGTGGTACACAGTGAACCAAACACTCATTGAGGCACCAGAATTCAAATATTTTATTCAATGTTGATTTTTCAAATATGGATTTTCGCTAATAGATTATAGAAATTATAAGCAAAATGACTTACAAGTTTTATTTGTATTTTAGTTATACTTAAATGAAGGGAAAAAGTAATTTTGTGATACAAAAATAATTATTCCTATAATGTTAAAATTTTCTTACATATGTACATTTATTTTTAGATACATCAGACAGCAGTCTTTTTGTTGAACTTAAATTGTATCGGTGTTGTTTTATTAATTTAAAGAATAAATTTGATTTTTGAAATTTTTTTTATATATGTATGTACATACATATTAGATACATTAAAAAGAGTGTTTTGACAAAAGGCTTGTTATGTTGGATCAAGAAAAGAAAAAAATCTTATGGGAAAGGGTGGTAGGCAGCTGCTATTTTTGCTTATATTTAGGTGCGAGAGGCAATTTTCAAATAAATCGACTTTTATATGCGACCACACTGTGATTTTAAAGTCGTAATATTTTAAAAACTATTCATCTGATAAAGGAAAAAAAATTGGTAATGGGCGCCTATATTTTATGCTACCTGCCAAAAAGGTAGTTTAGTATTAGCTAGATAGTATTAGCTATGTGAGTACAAAAACATGAACAATATTGCACCGTGTTGCACATAACCATGGAAGTTACATATTTAGTTAAGACTGAAAAATGTTAAGAAATCAATACAATTATAGAAATAAAGTGATTAAACAAACTCTGAAATTATTTTGACACCAATGCGATTTACATTATCTGATTTCTTAAACAAATCTCAATTCAGAAGAAAAATTTTGAAAATCATTGGAGCTGTTTTTGAATGTAGGAACCTTTTTTTTTTAATTTTGTAAACATTTTAAATTTTTAGGAAAAAAATTGGTATGCAATTTTAAAAATTTATTAATGCTAAGTTAAAAAATAAATTTCTAAAAAAAGCATCTATCCATTTTCGAAATAACGAATTTTCAAAAAATTATTTTGATGTATTTTTTTTTAAATAAATTTTTGTTTTTGAAAATTTTGATATTCAATATAACTTAATTAGAAGTTCTTATGTAATTTTTTTTTAATAAAATTGGTTGAGTAGGTAACGAGATTATAGTTGAAAAACAAAAACAAAGTTGTATGAGGGTATTATTTTTAATCGACAGATACATTTTTTTTTTTAAATATGATATAAGCTGACATACAAAATTTAATCAAAATCGTAGTAATCGTTCTTTTTCCTTACCGGATTTTAAACTCGTCTTGTATGGGAGGTACCGTTATTTTTGGTTATAAGAATAATTTTTATTTAAAATATGCTTGATAATGTTAAAATACTGCGGTGTGGAAAGTTTAATAAAAATCGAATAAATCGTTTTCGAATTATTAAGTTCTCAGAAAAAAATTTTAAAACTTTTTTTAAAAATCGAAAAAAAAATTTTTGAATAGTTTGGAATGCAGTCTTTAAAAATTTTTTGAAACATTCTCAAGTAAAAATAATTAATCACCGGCACATTACAATGTCTTGCCAATAATCCATTTCTTCATCACCATCAATTCTGTTCGTAAATAAAATTGTTTAAGTGAATAGTTTTGAAAAAAATAATTTTCAAACTCAAAATTTTGGAAAAAAAAAAAAATAAAAAATGTGTTCAAACTAATAAGAAGGTTTTTTTTAATAATACAAATTCTATATACTATACTAACTGAAATACATCAGCCAAGTAGAGGACTTAGCACTATTTTAATGGACTTTGTTGAATTATTGATTCAAAATAGCTTTTAACGGCCTTCAAGTCCCACAAAAATTGGCGTTTCGTCCAGGCGATCTCACTTGGACTCATCAGTTGACTATAGTGAGGGCCTTTGTCAATACGCAGTTTTTGAGTATTTGAGTACTAATTTTGTTCAAAATTGTAGTAATAATTTTGATCATTAGTATTTAATGCTCTTATCAATTTTTATTCAAACAAAATGGAAATATGTAATAATATAATAATTATTGATTTAAAAAAAAAATATTCTTACACTTCAAAATTATGGTATAACTACCATACAAGTGTTTAAAAACCGTTTAGGAATATCTTATTTAAATAGGAGTCCTTTTGAGTAAAATTTCTTTATTGCTAATAGGAACAAATTTTATATTAGGTACGCCATTATTAACAGCAGATACAAAATTTTTGTATTTAAAAAAAAATTAAAATTATTTTTTCAAATTCTGTATTTAAAACCTTTTTTTTTAGAGAATATGTTTTTTTGCAATTTTTTTAAAAGAAAGTGGGCGTGTCAGTAGGTGGATTTAACAAAAAAAAAAACAAAATTTCAAGTCATAGATTAAGAAATGTCAACTTTATAGGGAGTTTTTATAAATGAAGATTTACAACAGTGGGTGTAGTAGAAAGCGGAGGTCCAAAAATTGTAGGTAAATGCTCATTCATTTAATACTTTAAGTCGAAATTTTTAGATATTATTATCATATATAATATTTATTAAGCACCAGAATTACCTAATATTAATTAATTTAATTATCGAAAATAAATTTCAATGATTAGGTCTTTCATAGTCGAAATTAATTTCGAGAATTGTAAGGATATATGTATCCAGTTGCCTTTACATTCCCCAAAAATCATCATTTTGCTTTATTTTTGCTTTCCAAAACTGACCGCTAGTGTGTCTGTGCGGTTAATGTCGCGTCTTGTAAAAGCTTTAAATTATTTTTATTTTTTTTTTCAATTTACCTACTGCCATCTTACTTTTAGATATTATTAGATCAAGCACTACGCAAATATTTACACATGGATTGTAATTGAGAAAACGTCTTCTTTTTGCTTGGAATTTGCTATCCTCTCTTATTTTCCCTTCATTTTATTTATACACATATACTCTCATTGCATAGAGTCTGATTCATTGTCTTGTATCTTCATTGAACTGCACTGAGCTTAAAGTTCATTACATTATGTATGTACATCCCTTCAAAATAGCGTATACACATATGTATGTAATGCTTCTCGGGGTAAATCTGGAACTTCATTTAAATCCTTTTCGAAATATTTTCAGGCAGCAAATGATTTCTTTGCCTTAGAGAATTCGCTTATCAACCAGTCCCAACAGATCCTATCAACCAACAATGCCAAGGATCCAATTGAAAAGTTGAGACTCCTTTGTTTCAGCCGCGGTGCAACTGGAATCATTGGATTAGGAAGGTTCGTATTCCGTATTCGTATTTATATGTATGTATATGTTATGTTGGCATCACTGACGGTTGTGAACCAATTAGAGGAGCCAACGCAAGTCCTACTCCACTCTAACTCGTAAGCCTTGCCACCTTAATTCACCAAAATAATTGGATTCTCTTATCCTATCTTTGGCTCCTTTCCGTTGTTATTTATCTGGTAACTTAATACCTAACCAAACCATTGTGCATGTTTATGTGCACATCGTATATCCACAGGACTTTCAGGAACATGGACGATGATGGAAGCAAAGCCCTCAATTTGGAGGAGTTTATCAGAGGCATTCATGAGACCGGTCTGGATGTTACCGATGCTGAGATAAAGCAAATGTTCTCAAGGTGGGTATATATATTGGACTTGTGTTATATACATACCTACATATATTTGGTTTGTTTATTTTGGAATGGGGTTAAAGAGATTGTCGGCTAAGCCTAGTGGTTAGCGACCATTTGAATCGGCTTTTGGTTTTAGCTTTTGGGGCATGAGTTGCTGTTTTTGCTACTCTGTATACCTTCTATATGATGCTCACTATATATGTAGGTGTTCAAATTCATTTATTCCGTGTATTGCTTTGGTTTCATAGGTTCGACACAGACGGCAGTGGATCCATCAACATGACAGAATTCTTGGTAAAATTGAGGGTAAGTAAGGACCAGTGCGTGCGGTGGCGTGGTTAACTTGGTCAAGAGGTGGTTTAACAACAAGTTTACCTTTCAACTTTTCAATACAGCCGGCCATGTCACAAAGTCGTTTGGACATCATTGACAAGGCATTTGCTAAGATGGATAAGACCGGTGATGGTGTGATCACAGTTGCCGACCTTAAGAATGTATACTCGGTTAAGGAACATCCAAAATATCAAAGCGGTGAGATGACTGAAGATCAGATTTTGAGCAAATTCCTTGAGAATTTCGAAGGACCGCAAGGCAACAAAGATGGAATTGTGAGTTTGGTGTTTTTTTGTTGTTGTTTTTATTGAATTGTTTCGACTTATGCCAAAAATATGTTTGTGTTTTTTTTGTTATATATAGGTGACCAAGGAGGAGTATCTTAATTATTATTCCACAATAAGTGCCTCAATTGACAATGATGAATATTTTGACCTTATGATGCGTCAAGCATATAAATTATAAGTCATATTGTACAAATAAATTGCCTAATCGTATTATTTAGAGTAGGTAAACAACAAAAAAATCATAAACATATATATTTTTATAATTTGTTTTCAAGTACTGTTTTCTTTCCATCACATAAAATAAAATGTAAAATATTAAAAAACAAATTTGTTCTTATTTATTATTTTAAATAAAAGTTTGGATGGGAAACAAGTTTTATTAAAGATCCAGTGTTGTTAAATTATTATTTTATTTTTTTTTTGGTTCAGTTTTGTTTGTAGTCATCATGATTTTCAAATTAAACATTTACGCGCATGACTTTATATTACTCAAAACAGATTATTTCAAAATAAGAAACCATAGTCTTAAACCAGGAACGAAGCACTTGCTATTTTCTGTCATAGACGATTTTTTTTGTTGAATAATAAGACTGGCAGTTGGCACGCACCAGAGATTTCGTTCGCGTGACCGCTTTATGAAAAGATGGGCCAAAGAATTTCAGGATCCATACGTTACTCTCGCTCTTTACAATTGCATAGTCCGTCCCTATTTAGAAATGCATCGCAGATTTGGACATCTCTTTACGAGGTTCATAAGAATAGTATAGAAGCAGTACAGCGTAATTTTATTCGTTTCGCGTTGAAAGGGTTTCAATGGTCTGATCATTATAACCTTCCTCCGTATGAACATCGGATTAAACTTCTCCAGATTCAAACTTTGTCACAGAGGAGGCTTAATAATGATATTGTATTTATTCAACAGCTATTAACTGGTGTTATTGATGCACCTGAATTATTAAATTGTATAAATTTCAATTATCGTGGTGGAACTCACAACCTTCGCGGTTTTGATCTGATGAATCTACTGGTATGTGCAAACTATTAAATTTGAATAATAATCTCTTTGATTTTAATATTAATAAAATTGAACTTAAAACTGTATTGAAGACTAGTGTACCACGCTTTTAAATGTTTGTACTTTATTTGTATTAGTTTATTTATTCTTGTTTGTATTCTTTTGTTTTCATATTTTGATTATAATTATTTATTTAGAGTGCGTTTGTTGTAGTTATTTGCTTACTAACAACTAACACTGCACTAAGTGATGAGCCAGTATTCACAAGTTTGTGTTGGCAAATCTTTGGTCGCTAGTTGTAGCTTGCCTTAAGCTCTCTTCGAGAAAAAGATCTGATAGTGTTCAAAAAAATGACAAGAGATTTTTTATTAAAATCAAAAGTGCATCATGCAGTCTCATTTGATTCCATTTGATTTATTTAATTTTGCGACATTCAAAAAAATTGAAAATGTTTAATTTTTTTTTTAAATCACTGCGATTTTTGAGTCGCATATTATACCCTATCTCACGAAATGACGTAACTGTTTTTTTCGCATTTTACAACAACCCTTTTAAAGGTGTTGGGTCTTGTTAAAACAATTTGTTGTTAAACTGTAGTTTTATAAACTGTAGGATTTCTATTTTTGAATTTAATAATCGATTGAATATTTTAAATAAAAACTATATAGATAAAATATACATTTTTCTAAGATGTTAAAAAAGCAGTTACGTCAGTTCTGAAGCAGATTTAAATATACTACAATTGCATTTTCTCCCATATTTTGCAACTACTTATGTATTTAGTATTTATACTCAGGGTTCATGATGATCAGAATCAAATGTTTCAATTCTCAGATATTTCGTCTGAGTTTAGCGATACACGCATGACTGAAAAGTGAAAAGTGTGAAAAGTCACAATCTAAACAGTGTCATAAGAAATAAAAAAGGTGAAAACAGATTACTAAATTAAGAGTTTTGGGGTAAGATGTTTAGAAAAAAAATTATTTTGGGTTAAAATTTCTGCAGGGTGTGTAATATGATTTTAAAATGAAAAATTATTTAGTATAGTGAAATTCTAAAAGTACTAATAATTTCATAGAAAATTCGAATTTCAAAAATCCGCCCTTTTTTCTCTACGCGTAGCTATATGCGGTGTAGTTTCAAACTGAAAATTGCTACGTGTAGAGATTTTTCCCTACATGTGGCATTACTGGCGTCTACTGTAATTTAAGCTAGAAAGAAAAGAAACTATAAGCGAGTGGATCGATTTTCTCCAAATCTTAGTACAGAGCATTTTTAAGTACCTAAGCAATTTTTGTTTTAATCGGGTAAACGGTTTTAAAACGGAAATCTTACCATACAATGATTCCGTTTTTGTATTATTTTTTCCGAAAACGGCTCTAACAATTTTGATTAAACTTCGTTCCAATTATGACCAAAATGGTTCAGGTTTATTATTGTATTTATATGTATTTATATTTATTATATATACTACTTTTTAAATAATTTACCAATTTTTAAACTATTCACTTATATGGGTGATTCATTGCCAACTGTGATTTTTTAAATTAAAATTTTTCTAAAATTAAGTCAATAAAAATTTATTATTTTGTTTGTATTTGTCTTTAAATAGACATAGTATTAAATCTATAAGAGCATTTTACTACAACTGTAAAGGAACAAAAAATATCCTAAAAAGTACTAAATCTGGAAGACATTGCTTTTTTATTTTTGAATTTTTTTTTTTTGACAATTTTTTTGGTGAGTTTCTAAATTCCCTCTTACATTTTGATGTTTTCAACTTTGAAATGCAATGTTTTATTCAAAATTGTATGTTTTTTAGTTTTTGAAATCTGTTTTTTGAGGTTGGAGTCTTTATTTTTACGCTAGGTTATAACTCAACATTTATTGCACGGATTTGTTTTTATATATTTTGTCCGAAGAAAAAATAACAAGATTTTTAGCAAAATTGCTTGAAGTCATTTAATTTACGTTCATTATAAATAAATATACCACGGTACTGACACACACGGTACTGATATTTTTGTTTACATTTAATGTAATCTCATATCTCAAAGCTTGTGAGAAAAATAAAACCCGTTATAATTTAAATTTATATGACTGTAAAAGAAATACAATACTCTAAAAGTCACCCCAAAAAAATTCATAACACGCTTGGATAACACTACCATGGTACTGACAGGTAATTTTGTGACAGACGATTTTAGAATAAAAACGCTTCACTCTTACAACAAAATTACGTTGATAAAATAAATTGACTTTTGTAAACAATATATAAATAATGCCTCTTTCAAACGGTACCACACAAATGCCATCAAACTAAAAACAAAATAGCGGTTCAGCTGGAAATCTTTCGAATTCAAAAATAAAATGAAATTCGATAACAAATTTTTTGACTTGATATTGTCAAAATTTAATCAAGCAACTATTGTACTCAAACTTCTCTGAGGACAACATTTTTATTCAATGATGTATTTTAATAGAAAATAGTAGATTTAATTGGAAAAGCAAGGATGGTACATGCCACGGTACTGACATTTTGCGTATACTTTTATTAGCCAAGAGGAAAGGGTAGCAAATTTTTTAACAATATGTAATGTAAATTGTAGTACAAACTTATTTCCACAATTCAAACCAGAAATTCATAAGAAAATTTTATATTAAGTTACAAATAAAGCCCTGGACACAAAGAATCACAGTTGGCAGAAAATCACCCATAAACCTTTATAATTATTTGACCGATTTCGTTTTCATTTTTAAATCAATACTGCATGTTGAAAATAATTTGTGTGAAGCAAAAAAAAATGAATCAACAAATTTATGTTTCACGACCTACTTTCGACTGTAAAAAATCGCTAAACTGTAGCTTCATTATAGTTGTAATTTGTTAACTTTTTCTTGTGTAATTTGTAAACCTTAAGAGCAAATTTGTGCGATCCAGTCGTGTATATTTTTATTTGAAGTATCTTTATTTGGTTTCGGTTATTTGAAAGGTTCAATTCTTCCATGAATTTGTCGTATAGTTATGTATATATAAATCTAAATGAAAAAAAAGTTGTGTTGACTTTTTAGCTTAAGGCATCGATTGTTTGCGATTTAAGAAGACTCCAAAGGAAGGAGTCATGAAACCGGTTCGTCTCGCAAGACCAAAATTTCACAAAACGCTTTTTTTCTTGGGATTCATTTTTGTTAGTGGTATATTACTCGTTTTGACTAGTGTCTGCTATCGTTTGAAATTCAACAATTATATTATTTAACTTCATCCAAAAATGAACCTCTTATAGCTACAGATGTGTTTTTCGGTAGAATTTTTATTAACATTCAACTAATCGAGAGACTTATTAATGAAAAACATTGTGTGACTTTGACTATAAAGTCATTTACCTTAAGTTCCTGGGTAAGTTGGATTTTTCACGAGTGCAGATTTAAGTTGTGATGAAAAAAAAATTCGTATAACCTAGAAGACTCATAATATAAAAGTACATATGTTCATTTTGGAAGATAAATATGTTTTTAATTTTAAGGTTTTAAGTCGGTGTCAATTAATTATCAATTTTAATAGAATAAAATAATGAACCAAATATTTTCAACTTGTAAAAAAAAAAAAAAAACTAATTCCTCAATTGACACCGATTTCCGATGCGGTAATATCCTAATTTTCAAAAATATTTTATGGCAACACTGCAGAAAGTAGACCTTACTTTTCGCTGAAGTTAATGGAGTCCACAAGTCCATCGAGGGAATGGACAACAAAACAAACCTCCAGCCAAGAGAGATTTCGAATATCCAACCCAACCCCTAACTCCTAAGTTCGAAGCGACAAGAAAGACCGACAAGAGAAGACCAAACCATCGCGGATGTAAGAATGCTTCAAAGTATATAGTAGCGGTTAATTTTTAATTTTTTAATTTTTAATTTTTACTCCAAAGGTTGATATGAACTCCTTAACTTTCTCGAAGTTGCTGTTATCAATAACGTCAATAACGAATTTTAGAAGTTCATATTATGGACCTAAATTTTTATTTCCTGGACTATACATAAGGTATACGTATATGTATAAACACTACAAAACGAACTTGGAAAATTTTACTTTAAATAGGTATACCGCCCTTCCTATGTGCTAAATGACAATAACTAAATTATTCTAAGCACGTTATCTATAGCAGTAGGTAATTTTCTCACACATGAACAGCAGACGGTTTTTATTTAAGTAGAATTTAAAATAACCTTCAATTACGAAAATATTGAATACGATTTCACCATCACGACAAACCAAAATGACAACATTTCCGAAACTTGACAAAAAAAACCGAACATATTTTTATTAGATTCTTACAATTCTCCAATGCTCCAGTTTGTTTGCTATGTGCGCATTGCATTGTCGTATATATTGCAAATAACCCTATTTTCTTTTTGACACTATAAAAATTGTCCACTATAACAGTAAAAATTACAAAACAAAATGGAATTTACAATTGTACAAGCCATTGCACTGGAACATTTGCCAATTTAGCCAAATTCTTTTCCTGATTTGAATTAAATCGACTGCAAGAGTAGAATTCTACAGCAAGCGAAGGAGGTAGTTCTATAAATGTATGTAGTCAATTTTGTCCACCAACTCGAATCGAGTTTTCCTCCACACCAAACTGGCATGGCATTGGCATTCAGAGCAGCCGTCACGTGATGGTATGCCTTCAGTGTGCCAACAGCAATTAAACCAAATTAACTTGTCGAGTTTTCTGTTTTCACATACATACAATAGGAAAAAGCGGAAACGGAAACTTGAAACAAAAGTAAAAAACAGATATCTATTCTATACTACAACTGGCAATGGAAAAAAAAACAAAACATGGGAAGACATGCGAAACCCTCCGAGCCGAGACAAAATCATATTAAAAACTCATTAAGGGTTGGGAGTAATTTTCCATGCAGAAATTACCATATCGTTGTATTCTTACCACAGTTAGTTTATATATTCTATCTAATGGGGCTATGTGTGGGTATGAATATACGATTTTAAATGTTCTTATAAAATTCGGTATAATGTGCGAATTTGAGGTTATATATACAAACCAGCAGCGCCATCCAGTGCCAACGTGGTTGATGCGGAGCACCTCCAAACTCTACGAAAACAATTCATATTTTGTTTAAAATTTTACTAAATATAAGTACATATGTACATATATGTATATGAAATATGAATTATGTAGGTATATTGATAGTTAGTTGTAGATTTATATACAATCTACTGAGGATTTTAATTTTATATACCTACTCAATAATTTTTAATTTATTATACATATAGCCCAGTCAATAAAGTCATAACAACTGCAGCCCAATAGAAATTAATTAACTAGAAAGCTGGATTTTGGTACATAGCCACCTCATGGTGTTCTTAAGAAACTGGTAAAAATTCCCATCAGCGTTATAAACTTACTCCAATCCGCAACTCCACTTTTTTGAGATTTACTCTTTTTTTCCACAGGAAATGAAAGTACTGTAAATGTTAATCAATTTTCTAACCAACTCTCACTTAAAATTTTTTAAATTAAAATTCGATTCTGTTCTGGAACGAATGTGATGTAATTTATTTTTTTTTTGTTAAAATAAATAAAACTGACAAATTTTAAACTTCTTTTCATCGCAATCGTGTTTATACTATAATTAAAAACGACGGATTTGAATCAATATTAACGCATTCTTTCTTTAAGTAGTTGCATTCCTAAGTTAAGAACGACCAGGAAATTTAAATTTAAAACCAGAAATTTTTAAATTAAGCGCCCGTAGTTCTTATTCTGATATCGGAGCATTATAGATTTGAGACCACGTTTCTTCAAATAAGAACGTACAATTTTGTAATTTTAGAACGTTTCTACTTACGCTACTCTTTCGAATTACACAGGTATCTTCTTAAAACTGGAATCCAATAAAAATTAAAATCGTTATTATTTTAGTGTTTTTAGTTATTATATATGTTAATTGGGCTTGATCTTTTATTTTTTTATGCAATTAATAAAACAAATTAATCCATTTTTAAAAGTTATTCCCGACGTTTCGTTGGTTATTTTCCAACTTCTTCAAAGGGTATTTTTTTTTTTTTTTTTTTATTGTACCTACAACATATTACAATTTTTTTTTTTTTTTTTTGAATCTTATATATATAGTTAATTGTTTTGAATTTTGTTTAACTTACTATTGTAATTTACATTTGTAATTTTGATTTTATCAGAAATTTAATAATTTATTGAATTTAACATTTATATTGCACTATTGTATTTTATGGAACGGAAAGATATTAATAAATAAATAAATAAATTAAATAAATTAATTGACATGCAATCTTTTGAGAATACACGCATTCTTTGCATTCTTTGAATTCGTTTGCATTCTTTTGCACACTGCATTCTTTTGCATTGTTTTCATTGCATTGCCATTTCCCTCCTTGCGTACTCTGGCCCCATTAAAATGTTTCCCCAGTTTCCACAGGGAAATGGAAAGAATGAAACGAATGCGAATACAAGAATGTAAAAGAATTCAAATGATGCATGAATTCCCCAAAGATTGCATTCAATTGAATGCAGTAAAGTAAATAGGAATAAAGAAGGTTGCAATCTTTTTGATTGAAGTGAATGGTGATTTCATAATTTTAAGTCTGCGGTGAAAGTGAAATTATTGAATGTAATTATTTTATTGAAGTCATTAACGATTGCATTCACAAAAGATTGCATTCTTTTACAAGCCTGATGTGATACTGGCACTTAAAACTCCATGCCGTCTGAATTAAACTAAAACAGCAGCGTGCCACTCATTTTTAAATTGTATTTATAATAATATACTTATTACTTATATCAATTTTGGAAGCCTATATACATATGTATTTAGTTTGAAATTAAAAGATATGGTATCTACTGGCATTTTTTTTATAGCGCGATATTGGAATCTTCTTATAATATTAAACACTATATTGTCAAGTCGCATGTTGTTCAAGTAAACAAACAACAACTCAACATAATTTTTAAACATTTCGAGCATAAGGTAGATACCATATACATATTCTACATGCAATATATTATATTAAGTTGAACAAAAAAAAAAGAATTCAAAACAAAAAATAAAAACATTTCTTCTCGTGATCAAAATTCAATTCTTGACTCAATTACGGCCAAAATGCAAAGAGGCTCTAAACTCAACAAGCCGAAATGACTGCCAACTTGACTCCTTAATGTTATCACTTTACCAAAAGGATATCAGAGTCAATTCGTTAACTCATTTTGGTTTCTTCGTGTGCGGCTCAAGTGAGGCTGACTCCTTTCTATACCTACATACATATATATCTGTCGAATTCAATCCATTAGGCAAACATTATCTGAACCGAAACGTGATTTGTGTTTTTTATTATTCATGACAGAATAGTTTAAGGTCATCTAAACAGAATTTGCAACTTAGCAAAATGAAAACTCCTTCCGCATACCAAACTTTCGTATCATTACGTTTCTGGATATACTTTCTTTTTTTTTTTTTTTTTTAATGTTTAATGTAGGTTTCATCATGAGACCATGGAGGAGCTCTCTATATATACTTGTTCATTTTCTCTCAAAGATCCATGCCATTTTTTTTTTTATTTTTTGGGATTTCAGTAGTCATTATGTATGCACTACATTAGGTTGAAAGAGTTTTGCTCCTTGGTCATGAAAAAAAAACAAACCGAGAGGGATAGCTTTCAAAAAATAAAAAAAAGACTAAAAAAGAGAACCAATAGTGGATTTACTTTAGCACCGTAATACTTCGGAACCTGAATTTATATAAAATGCGGTGTATGCAATTTATTTTAAACATTTTCGATTCCTTTGCTTCTTCCTTCCTTGGGACACAATACAAAAAATTTATCACTTTCAAAGATTTGATTATTAAACTAATCTATAAATAATAAATATTTATTGGTTTTTTGTTTGTACGTGTTTAACTCGGCTACATCATCCGATTTGCATAGGAATTTGTTATGTTGGATTTGTAATGAAGCAGGTTAACACACAACAAATCCAAAAATTCGGAATTTCGAGCCAAAAAGTAGTAAAACCGTGAAAACCCTAAATTGCATACTTTTGGGGGTGGATGGATGTCGATATCTGAACATTTGTATAAGAAGGAGAAAATATTGAAGGGAAAATAAGGAGAGAACAAACACTATACGGAATTGACACCCGGCTAGTTTTGTCCCTAACGAAAATAGATCGCAAACACATGGCGTTACGCTCTCTACATTGCTGACAACTTACATATAGGTCATGACAAGTTTTCCACTTTAACTATTAGTTTCTGAGATATTGATAAATTCGAATTTTCCAAAATGGTGGATTTTACTAAGACCATGGTTTCTCGTCTATCTCAGGTGTATGCAAACCTCCTATATTTCGGAAAAAATATCTTTGCTGTATACAGTATTATGTTTATACATACATAAGAATGGTGTTAGTTTCAAACGAATTTTTTTTTTATTAAATTGCTTTTCTCACCAAAAGTGGGCTGGGGGGCCACCGGGCAACTTGGATTTTTCCCAATGGGATCCGAGGCAAGAAAAAAGTGTATATGAAAGCACCTGCAGTATTTTCTGTTCTTTTAAAAGAAAAACTTTTTCATAAAATTTGATTTCTAACGGCCTTACAGTAAATATACACCTTTTGTAGCCCCCTTTTCACTCCTTTTACTCATTCTACTATTTTGTGGCCTTTTTTCTTAAAATATCGGGAGTCCTTTTAAATCCCAGTCTTCCCTTGAGTGGATGAAAGATTTTGTGATGCATTTTCTTCCCGGCTAAAGTAAGAAGCTAGCCGGTATTTAGGATTCTTCCCAAACTAAAAGCATCGTACCACTGCATAGAATAGAACTTTTTCGATTTTCTAACACGGTATATCATAAAAGTACGGTTCACAATATTATTGTCCTCTTAATATAAATAATACGGTAGTTTTACTTTTCCCCGCTTAAAATAAAATTAACACGGTACTCATATTATACAATATGAAATGAGAACCTTGTCCAATAGGATCCTTGAAGAGTATCTAACACGAAAGAAATAAACGGTTGGGATCCTTATCGGACACCGCTTTATCCCTACCACACAAGCAAGGGAACAAAATGGTCCCAACTTTGGAAGGAGAACCTTGTCCAATGAACACCTTAAAGAGGTTTAAAAATACTTAACCCTTATCCCTATCCGGCCGGGAAATCTCCGATGAGTTATAGGCTATAGCTTGTCCAGCGGAATACATACCTATGTCCCAAGCACGCAACTTTCGTAACATCACGTTTGGAACTCTCGAAGGAGAACCTTTGTGCAATGAGCTACTTAAAGAAGAGCTCAGAAGAACGAAACAGTCGGAAATTCTTATGGTAATTCCATTACAAATTAATTCCAAATAGAAGTAATGCTTTGTCTATTCCAGCTGATGTACCTAACAATTTGTATACCAAAAATTTAGGTTGGCTTCTTAGGAGATTAAACTCCGTTAAGCAATACCTATCTGTTACTGAATTGCATCTAATGAAAGGCTATTTTTGTGGTCTAATTTTGGATTCTCTCACATCACTGGATCTGTACCCACACTTTGGCAAGAAAGAAAGACAAGACAATTTTGTCTTTTTCAACACCTCCTCCAATAAAACCTGTGGATATTAGTCAGTGTGAACTGAGAATATAAAACATAAAATTGTATGAAATTTTATAAATTTTAATTTTGTTGTATTTAAATGACTATTGGTAAGAGCGCATTCCCAGATATGCAGCTCGGGTTCCGGGAAAAAAACCTCGACACTTCATCCGCTTTTGAAATTCCAACACGATGTTGAACTCTCCTTAAACTTAAACCAAATTACTGTTGGATGTTTTCTTGACATCGAAATAGAATTCGACAGTATTTGGATTCAGGGACTTGTCCACAAACTTTTCCACTTTACCTGTCTATATTCACTTATTAAAATTATTTACAACTTTCTTCATTCCTGATAGTTCTTCATTGAAGTAGGAAGCTGCCAATCAACATCAAGGACAACCAGAGCCGGAGTTGCCCAGAGATCTAAACTAGGACCATTTCTCTTCAACGTATACACTTCGGACCAACCACAGCCATAATACGCACAGATTCTGCTGTTTGCAGATGACTTCCTCACGTAAGTGATCAAGTCTATGTCACCAATATTTGCTGCTAGAAGAGTGGAAGGCCACATTAGACGACTCTACGAGTACTATCAGCGGTGTGTTGGGTTTTCAAAATCAACTCAGCCAAATCTGTATTGATCTGCTTCAGACAATCAAGAAGCTCAAGAAATGGAAGAGGACGCTCAGCCGTAAACTGCAGGAACACCAAGATCACCCTACCCGATGGAACTCAACCGCCAGAAACAACGTGAAATACCTGGAAATACACTTCAATGAGCTAAACCGGTTCAACTCTCACACAGCAATTATACTGATGAAAGCTAATTTTGCCTTCCACCGCATTTATCCACTGATGCGAAAACAAAACGGACTCAGCCAGAAGACCAAGCTTCTTCTCTGTAAGCAGCTTATCAGGCCAGTCATTACGTATACTGTTTTCCCATCTGGTTCACGACGACAAAAACCAACATGAACAAGCTGGCAATATTCCAGAGGAAGATCTTGCGGATCTGCACAGGGTTGTACCACGACAGTATTCGTAGGAAAAATATCAGCAACAAGAGACTCTATGCGGGAAGCCAACACTGAAAACCTGGACAGATACCTCATCCAATCCAGCCGACCAACGCATGGTGCCTAAAGAATCTAATGAACAGTGGTACCTACTACCTTGAAGCAATGGAACTTCGTGTTCCAGATGAGGATCTAATATCAACCAACGACGAAGAGAGTATCCCTTTCCAAGCCTCACCTACCCATCACCTAACTAAATTGGAATTAATGTGATTTAACTTCAGATATATCAGATCCCAACATTGTAACCTCACAAAAATGTGTTTTTCTTTTTCAGGAGCATTTATTTTTGCGACAAAAATCAAAAAATTCTGCCAAGAGTATCTTCTGATAAGGCGCGCCTCTAGGATTTGGGAGAAAATGATTGGTCCCCTCCATTCTTGCAATCTAAAACAACACGCACACTGGAATAGTTATAAGAGTTCTAAGTCACCATGCCCTCACGAGCTGTAAAACCATCAAATTTATTTTCATGAAAAGTCACACAATAGGCTAGGCAGCGATCTGTTAAACCTAACTTGAAATATTCTTCAAAGCTATATTTATTTTGTTAAAAAGATTATACAAAAATAACTTTGCATATAAATTCATAACTTTAGTTTTAAATAAGAAACACATATTCTATATGTGTACTCAAACATTCTGCAGTCTTGTTAAGCACAGGTTCTACATATAATAATGCAACACATTACAACAATCCATTATTACGGTAAAACCACTTGTGTAATTTATTCAACCCTCCATCAGTTCCCATGTAAAATATGTCGTCGAAAATTTGCCTTTCAAATGTCACCTGCACTTTAATTAATCCCATGGCCATAGGAACAAAGGTAGCAAAACCAACAGTCGTAAGTAGAATCACAAGAATTCCAATCCAGCATCATCGGTCACTCGGTAGTTTTCCCCAAAAACTTTCGTTTCGAAAATAAACATAAGCATGCTGATGGAAAACCGCATTGCCCCTTACATTGCTTATACTTTTGTTCCCTCTCGTCCTTGGCAGAGAGGCCTCCCAATAATACTATACCCACATGTAGCAGAACTGGAACTGAGGTTGTGAGTTCATAGGAAGGGCCCAGGAGCATGCGGTAGACCGAGCTAAAGGGTAATGAAAATTCACGAACTTTCCTGATTGGTGGCATATGTATTAACATGCTCGTCAACCTGTGCTGCTGCTCTGGGGGATGCAGAATTGCATTATGTATATATGTGTGTACCTATGTCTGGAGAAGACTATGGCTTGGAGGGAACCGGAGACGTAACGTATAACAGAAGCTGGAGCTGGAGCACATTCGTCGACACATTGTTGGCATGTCAAAGGGACGACTGACAGTTTGTTGTAATTGAGTGTCATGCTGTTTTTGTTGTTCTAGCATGTGTATGTGTGTACTGCTGCATGACAGCCAACTTCCTGTCACACCTTTGACTAATGAAGTCAAAGCAATATTTGCATATTCCGGGTATTTACAAATTCCCAAGGCATTCACAATATGATGCCACTGCAAGCAAGGGGGTGTGCTAATACATCTATATACATTTATAGTTTCGGTTCCATATTCCATTTATCTGGCGCAAGTCTTTTGAGTCTATAAGAGTCCTGTTACTGTGAATTTGTTCACAGCCCCACTGATACATGTATATTGTATATGTATATTCGAACATTATTGTTGTAACAGTGCAGTGAGTTCAGGCATTTGACATAGTAGTTGACTTTAGACAGTTTAAGCCTTAAAGTTATGAAGTCCATTTGAAGGCCTGCGGGAACCTGAGTGCACTTTGTGTTTTTGTGGAATGGCAATATGGCAGTTTGAATGCACATCATAAAGCTTCTTAAATTGTAGTCAAATTTATGAAGTGATTTATGTATGTATGTATGTATTAGCGTGTAAAAGGATTCGAGGGTTCATGGATTTTTTTTTTAATTTTTGTTTTGAAGGATTACGAATTTTTTCCGAGATGAGTGAAGAAGAAAAAAGTTTAAATTGTTTAAAATCCAGTTTTACAGAATTATTTTTAGTCTCCTGAGTTTTTTTTTCGTGTATTTGAGTGAATTTTATTGAATTTTGGGTAAAATAGGTTAAAGTTTTCCGGTTTAAAAAAGCGGATTCGACTGTTTTGCAAAAATATGATTTAAGTACTTGAAAAAACTAAAATTCCCAAAATTTTTTACTATAGTATTAAAATATTTTTATATATTTCGACTAATTTTCGTCCACCAACGAGTTGCAGCAGGGTTGTCGCTGTCTTGAATTAAATTTGAGTTTGTTTTTCTCAAACAGCATTAATTGTTTTTTAATTAAAACACAAAAAATGCCTCAACCATTTTTGATAAGACTAACGTGTTCTACATAAATTAACAAACATACGTAATACAATATTTTTTTTTCATATTTTGCGAATTTAACAAGTAAAACCAATTGTAAATTAATGCAATTGTGTCAGTAGACTAAATACATTTGATCAGAAAAAAATGTCAATCCTTTTGTTTTTTTTTGTTTATTTGTGTGATATGATAACACACTTCAGTTAGGCTGCCAAGCTTTCGCATTCGCACCATCATATTAATATAGAAGATTGGAATGAACAACAACACTTGACTGAGCTACCACCAAGTCTTTATAGACTGGAGTTTCTATTTCTAATTTATTCGGACTCGTTAAATATTTTAAATATGAAACAATAACATAACAATTTTTTTGTCAAAAATTAAAAGAACGGTTTTTATTTTTGAAAACCTAATTTAGACCTTAATTAAAGATGGTGGCAACCCTAACGATTAAAGTCGAAAATTTGGATTTAAGCTTTCTATAAACATACATATTATGTATGTTTGTATACAGTATTTAAAAGATGGAAACAATAAATATTTATACCCAATGGATGTAGTTGTAACTGTAATTGTAATTGTAATTGTAATTGTAATTGTAATTGTAATTGTAATTGTAATTGTAATTGTAATTGTAATTGTAATTGTAATTGTAATTGTAATTGTAATTGTAATTGTAATTGTAATTGTAATTGTAATTGTAATTGTAATTGTAATTGTAATTGTAATTGTAATTGTAATTGTAATTGTAATTGTAATTGTAATTGTAATTGTAATTGTAATTGTAATTGTAATTGTAATTGTAATTGTAATTGTAATTGTAATTGTAATTGTAATTGTAATTGTAATTGTAATTGTAATTGTAATTGTAATTGTAATTGTAATTGTAATTGTAATTGTAATTGTAATTGTAATTGTAATTGTAATTGTAATTGTAATTGTAATTGTAATTGTAATTGTAATTGTAACTGTTATTATAATGTAATTGTTGTTTCGCATGACATAAGAAAACACATTGCGCAGTATTCAACCAGGGAAATACATTCAAACATGGAACATGCAACATGCAACATGCAACAGTATGTATAGGAATCAAGATATAAAAATTTTTTAATTCGGTATTATATGCCATATTAAACTATCATTTCCGATGGTGTTGAATTTAACATTGTTTTTGGAAAGCCAACAAAACAAAATTTAGCCATGTTTGACGAATTTTCGATTTACATATGTATGTGTTTTTTCTTTAACTTGGAGAATTTTGAAAACACATTATTTGAGATCAATTTTTAATATGTATACCTACTTTTGTATTTTCAAATTTTTTGTAAAATTAATTAAAATATTCAAACACAAAAAATAATGATGAAACCATTCGGTGAAGAACTTCCAGAGATCTAAGATTTTTAACACACGAAATATATGTAAATATCTATTTAAATTACATATTCATCGGCTCCTTTTTGAACCCATAACCACGTAGAACCTGTTTAATTATATTTTTGTCATATAATCTATAAATACAGATATTTATAAGTGCATATACAAATAGTTCCTATATACGAAGAAAAATGGATTTTTTTAAAACTTCTTCCAATAGCAAAGCACATGCAAATTTAAATTGTTGTCCGGTCTTATTTATGTTTTCTTTTTTTTTTGTCAGTAAAATAAAAGTTTTCGTGTGACTATATCTTCCCACTAAATGTCCAAACTAAGTTTTGTAACATCATATACACCATCAGCTATAGCTTTATTTCAGTGTTGTTGTTTAAAGAATCCATGATGGTTGAAACTTTTGATAAGGGTAAGTTAAGGATTGAAAACAAAATATATACTGGCAATTTTGACAAACTTCTGGAATCTGTAATTACGCACATATTATACTATAAGTGTATGTTTGGTTTATTTCCCAAAACCACCAACAATTTCTACCAATTTTATATTCATTTATAAATACTTTAAAATAAAATTTTAGTAGAAATTGTCAGTTTTTGGAAGTAAACTTATCTATATGAAGCATAGGTACGGTCTTAAGGATAGCCCACACCACCAAGTAAACTAAGACATGACTTCGAAAAAAAATCCGATAATGTTGGATTTTGGTGTAGCTTTGTTTAGACGTTTTAAACCTAAACGTGAACCATAATTTGAACTAGTGAAAATATCTGTCTTTGTAAAAAAATACGGAGTAGTATGAAAAGTAAAAGAAAAGAAAAACGATTTTGTAAAAACTTGCGCACGTTTTTCTCAAAATCTGTGGATTTTACGAACAAATCTTTTTTGTGTAGAATTTCTTAACATATTATTATTTATTTCAGATTAAAAAAAATGATCTTTTTTAAGTTATTTAAAAAAATATTTTATACAAATTTCCGACAACGAAAAAACTTGGTCCAAATTTAAGTTAGGTACTTAGTAAAGGCTAAGACGTTAAAACAAAGCTCTACATTAAAATTTACCATTCTCGATATTTTGTTGGCTTATTTTTTTTTTTGGGTTTACACAAATTACTAAAATTTGAGCTTTAAATACATGTACTATACCACTTTAATAATATATTCTTATTTCTTTAATAATTGTGAATTATTGAATAAAACTCCAAAGAAAGATCTGAAGAAGTTCTTAGACCGGCTTTTGTATGTGCACACTTTGATTTTAACTATTGGAACTAAATTTAAAGACGCGTTAAAAAAATTATAAGCAACAAATTAAAACAGTTTCCTAAAACCTGTAGCTTTGTTATCAAAAATAATCTCCCTAAGGGGAAGCCTAGTTTCTGCGACGAAGCGGTTAGCCAAAATTCCATGCACAAAATTTATATATAGAGCTGAAAATTCATACAGACCTTTGATACATCATTATAACAATAAAATTTAAAAAGTCCCCATTTATTCAACGTCTGCAGAGAAGTTATTCACATTTAAGTGTCAAAAATATGGGTTTTATGGTTTTTACAATACAAAGTAGTCATGTGAATACCATATATACGCTGACGACATTCAAATTTATATTATGTTTCCTAAATCTCAAAAAAACAATCGCCGTTAATAAAAAGAATCAAGAACTAAGCAATATTCTATATTGGTCAGTCCAAAATAAGCTCAATCTAAATCCTACCAAAACAAAAGCCTTGATTATAGATAAAAGTAGACTTGGTGAAGAATTTCCACCACTCTGGCTTGACCAAACCAAAGTAGAATACATTGACAATATAAAAAACCTCGGAGTGTATTTTACAAAAAATTTAAATTGGGATGTGCATATCACAAAAACAGTCTCCAAGATCTATGGTGCCCTCCAGGGCTTCAGTCCAACATCCGATTATCTTCCCACTAACGTCAAGCTTAAACTAGTACAATCTTTTATATTACCTATAATTCTTTATAGTTGTGAAATATTTGCCAATATGGACTATGAATCCAAAAGGAAAATAAATGTCGCATATAATAGCTGCGCACGATACATATTTGGTCTAAAAAGAAATGAACACATCTCGGCTTACACTAAGAAAATAAAGGGCTGTTCTCTTACTGCGTTGCTAAAATATAGAACTTTATTATTCCTACATAAAATCATACATACGAAGGAACCAGAATATCTTTTCGATTTATTTTTTTTGCTAGTAGTAACCGAACACTTCAACTAATCATGCCAAGGTACAAATTCCTTGTAACTTCTCGACAATTTTTTATACATGCTATTCAACTGTGGAACGTACTTCCCACTGCGCTTAAGCAACACTAACGCCTTCGAAAAAAAATCCTTTCAATATTTTTCGCAAAACTTTTAATATATCTATGTCTTTTTCTTATTCACTTAATTATCTTTTACTAATAATTATTACCATTTATCGCATTATTCTTATCTTATACATTGCTTCTTATTACTTTTTGTATCTTTTTACCTTATTTTGTTAGCTTTAATTACAAAATCATGAATATTAATTAAGCAATTACTACGAAAAAGATGTTATTATGTCTTATATGTACTATGAATCTATGAAATAAATAAATCCTGTTAAATCCTGTTTATGTGAAGTTTATAGGTTAAGTGGTTTTTACAATACAAAGTAGTTTATGTGAAGTTTATAGGTTAAGTGATTTCTTACAATAAAAGATTGTGAAATTTGTTCTTATAGTAATCGTTTAGACGATATTGCGTTTAAAAAAAAAAAAAATATTTTTTCGCATTGTCTTATTAAACGACGAAGGCTATTGAATATTTTTTCGCATTGTCTTATTAAACGACGAAGGCTATTGAAAACGACGAAGGCTATTGAAAAGTGGTTTGCAAAAATTTTTTTATATTCTTTGCTCCTCTAAAATATAGCACTTTTTTTTTAATAATTTCAAATGTAGTTTTAGGTAAAATGTTAAGTATTTTTAAGAACACTTATTGGGCTTTCATAATAATAAAAAAAATTATACTTAATAACGTGTTTTTATGAAAAAAATCATATCGAAGTCAAAAAAACAACCTTAAAAAATGTGCTTGAAAATAATTTGCGGGAAAACCGTTATCCACACAGAAAAAAGTAGTATGGTAGATACAAATTTCTAACTGTTCTTGTCTAAATAAAAAAATATCAAAAATCGGTTATAGTTTGGCAAAGTTAGAGCCAGTCAAAAGATAAAAGAATTAAAATCATAAAACCGTTATAAGTCGATAAAGAAGCGAAAACAAAAAAAATTATCTCTTTAGTTTTTCGACTTGAAATGACATGGGAACTCATAGTTTTCTTCTGAGGCGGTGATTTCGGGACACCCTGTATAAAGCCACATAGTATAGTAGTCATGTAGCCTGTGGCGTGATGGTTAGTGCGAAGGACTGTTACGCCGAAGGTTTTAGGTTCTATTCCCAGCCTATTCCACCTAAAAACAGAAATGTTTTCGAGGGCTACTGCCTTGTGAGAAATTGATAAATCCTCCAAGAGTATCTCTTGTCATGAAAAACTGCTTTTCACCTAAGCCGTTCGAATTCGGCAGAAATTTGTAGGTCCCCCGCATTCTCGTTATTAACACGCAAACATGAATGGTTGAGAGTTGTAAGTAACTTCGTCCTGGTTCTACACTAGCTATTTCACCATCCAATTTAATATATTTTAAAGTGACACAATGAAGAAGCCGAGCTAAGCAAATCGATTTGGGTCCGTGTGATGCTGCCTTAATCTGTGCCAGATGACATTGAGGATCGCTATCATGAACTGTTTCACTTCACCAATAACATGCGACTAAGATGTGCACTTTATTTCTGGTGAATTCGGTTTTGTTTTACAATATTGTTTCCACCCTATACAACACTCTAAAGTCCTTTGCATGAATTATTTAAACTCTAATACGGCAAGTTTATTCAGCAGGAATAGTTTTTGTTTTAAGTTTGAAGAAGCCGGGCGCCATATAAAAAGTTTGGGCGATTTAATCGAAATAACAATGAATGCTGCAGTGCAATGGATTGTAAAATGGAATTACATTAAAACACTATGAACACTGAACAGTGTTAACACTGAAACAGAAGATGTAGGGTGTGATGTTTTTTGTTTTTTTATTTTATTTTTTTTTTTTTTAAGTTGAGGTTTTAAATTTTATGTTGAAAAGTTTTTTTTTGTTTCTATATTTTATCTGAGCGTTTAACATATTTACCGACTTGATATTATGGTTGGTATATCGTTTTTTTTACCCACAACTTTTAATCAATATTTTTTTAGGTATTGAGAAATAAAAACTACAATTTGATAATTTGTAAACTTTGTAATATAACTTGAATGGCAGAAACAGTATTTCACCAAGGGGGGAATTTGGATATTTGATATTTTTTCATTAATTTGATAAAAAAAAAAATGTGAGAAATTTGAAAACTTCGAATTTTATAAGATATAGGATTAAAGATGATTCAAAATGTACTTTGAAAGGAAAAGACTGTTTTTTTAAGGCGTTTTTATTGAAACTCATAATTGAAAATATTTGAAATAATTGAAAAAAAATCCAGTGATATCTAATTTTGATGCCTTATATAAAGCTGATGACTAAATTATTATGTCTATAGCCACACGAAACATGGCTGGGTTGCAGGAACCGAAATATTGAGTTTTCAAAAAAATAAAAATTTTAATTTTCATGCCTACGGATAAATCAGATGATACGTTATCCGAACCATTTTCAGAAAACTTATAACCCTTGTCTTCGAAATCAATCCTTGACGAGCTTGTTACAAAGGAGGGTTGCAAAACATCATAAATAATTTTTATTCCAGTGAAACAGTTTTCAATCTGGAATGATGTACGGTCGAATGTCGATCGTGGGTTGGAAAACAAGGAAACGCTGTTGTGGATAACAAATCTTGTCTTGGGACAGTTCATCAAAGTGAATCTTGATCTTATACGATCTTCTGTTAACAAACTTCTTTTCAATGCTCCGCTTATAGCAAATCCTTGATTCACCTTCCATATTGTAATGAATGAAATTCATCTGTCGAACTTCTTGATATTTGACAATGTATATTGATGTTGATCCAGTCCAAAAATCATATTGATATTTTTCGAATATAATAACGATATTTTGGAAGGCAAAATTATGATTTGTAAGATTTCGTCTTGAAGAGCAAGGAGAAAAATTAAATTTTTTTTCCTGCCACTTCTGGGCACCGCTTTGGTAAACTCGTTGGGAAGAGTACGATAACAACGGTAACACTTACAATGGTACTATACCGGTTTTGAAAGCATTCATTTTTTTTAATCAAAATTTTGAGTTTGCATGTGAATTTTTTAAAAACTATTGACATAAATAATTTCTGGCTTTCGAAACCGGTATAGTACTTTAATGTAAGTGTAGCCGTTGTTTTCTAATCTTTTTTTTTCGTTTTTAAGTCCTTTTTTTCTAAAATTTCCCATACCTCGTAAACGGGGCGAGAAAAAATAGTAAAAAATGCTTGTATTGTCACTTAAAAAAAAACGTTATTACTTTTCGGCACCGCGCCGCGCCGTATAAATAGTAATCGTGCCGATTTCTTTAATAAATCTAAATTTACAAGAAAAACACATTGAAAATCGTTGAAGCGGTTTTTTTAAGATTTCATTAATTTTTATATATCAAATTTTGTTAACACTTTAAAGAAAAGAAATGGAAAAATGTTAACATTTTTAAGAAAAAAAAATGTTATGCAATTTTTAAGTATTTATTAGTTCGGAGTTAAAAAAACTAATTTTGCAAAATTGAATTTTTTTAAATAAAAATTGTAATCAAAATCCTAGGAGTTGCTTTTGAGAAAAGTGAGACATTCATTGACGGTTTTTTAACACTTGTGTGGGAGGTACCGTTATTTTCGGTAATAAGAGTAGTTTTTATTTAAAATCTGCTAGATAGTATTAAAAAACTGCTGGGTGCTTAGTTTAATAAAAATTGATCAAGTTTTGAAACTTTTTTTTAAATTTCAAAAAATTAAATGTTGAAAATTTTGATTATATAGATACTTTTAAAACTTTTTGGAACATTTTCCACGAAAAAATTGAACGATATCAGCTGAACAGTTTTTGAGAAAACCCCATCAGAAAATCGAAAATAAAAAAAGGTTCTATGGGAGGTACCACTTATAACAATAATTTTCGGAATTTTTTTTTATAAAATGTAGCCGTTTTGTATTTTTTTAGTATAAGGTAGCCGTATTGTAAAAAAAATTACTGAGCTTATTAAAAAAAAGTTTTGGGCACGTTGTTTTAGAAAATAAGATTTTCATTTTTTTTTTTCTAAAAAAATTGTACGGTAGATACTGTTATTTTAAAAAAAAATAAAAAAATTAAAAAAAAAGTATCGGGGGAATGCCCAAATAATGCTATGTTCCGCAAGTTTAAAGAAAATCGACCCACCCGTTTAGGCTGCAAGCGAAAAGACAGACCGATAGACAGAATTGCGAATGTTAAGTTTGATCAAAATCTCGATTTAGTTTTTTTTACGAATCCACAACTTGCCATATAAATATGCAGTACCTTTGTATACACCACAAGTAAAAATATAATATTATTTTGTTTGATAATTTTACTTGTAAAACCACAACTTACCCACTTCTTACACAAGCTATATAAAGTTTTCACTTTTGCACCAAAAACCACAAAAATAACTGTAATTTTTTAATGTCTTCAGCGAACATTATTTTGACAGACATGATACATCATTCAATTTGCCACATTTTTGCCATTGAATTGAATACAGCATAGTTCAGAAACGGTTTTGTCCCCATTTGTGGTACTGCACACACTTCCCCTACATCTTCCTTGACCAACTTTTATAATTCCCATTTTAAGGCTCAAGTTGAAAATGGTCAAGGTGTTTATATAATAAAAAATATTTTGGCAAATATAGACTGAATCCTGAAAATTGTAAGATAGAAAATTCAAAATGGTGGTTAAAGCACAAATAGGCTAAAATCCCGAAAACTTTAGTTAAGAAAATTCAATACCTAAGGATCTTAAGCAGAAATAGGTTAAAATCCCGAAAACTAAAATTTAGACTTACGATTAATAAAAAATACGCCATTTAAATTTTTATTTTTTCTTACTTTTTTTTTACATTCCAGCTTCTACATTCTAGCCTTCATCATAAACAGTTTTGTATATGCCAAATTACAGCAACGCAACTCAACTCATCCATGGACATTAAGACACAGTGGCAACAACTGTGGCAATATACAGTAAAGTGTTTGGTGAAATATGTCTCCAATTCTGCCCATAATACAAAGCCAATACAGCAAATCGTTTCGTATCATCTCATATTAATTATGCTCATCACTGTACTGCGAGCAGCCGCAGACTCAGATACGCGGAGCTAAGAGCAAAGGAGATTTTTAATAATTAGCGCAGCATTGAAATGTTAATGAGAAAATGTGCCGCTAGAGCTATAAACCTCTGGCATCATGATGACAGAGGCAGGGCCGGCCTCAGCCAAACTTGCGCCCTATGCCAGATTTGAAGAAAGCGCCTTTAAAACTACTTTTTTAATGAGCCCATCAGATAAATTTGCCCAATTATTGGGGTCATCAAAAAGATCATCCATTAACATTAAAGATTCTCCTTTAATGCATAAATTAAAGTGATGTTAGTTAGTGTGCAAGAAATAACTTAGCACAGTTGTGATGGATGATTTGAATAAGTTTTTTGGTTAAAATGCAAATGGCAGTACATATTTGTTTGCGCAAGATCAGATTACATTTTCCTGCTCCTGATAATGCGCCCCCAGTATTTTGCGCCCTGTGCATTTGATAGTAAATGCACATATGGTTGGTCCGACCCTGGACAGAGGCTTATAACCTGTAAGAAGAAAAACATCACGAGTACTGATGGGGTTTGGATTGGAGGTATATAGAGCTATATGAGGCTGGCTTGGTGTTGCCACTTTCAACTGTGTAACAAAATTAGCATAGTATTCCTAGTTCTCTGTTTTCTGCTCTCTCAACTAAACGAAGTGTTTGCAAGGATGAATGTTCCATTTCCATATCACAATCACACAGCCAGATTTAGATATCCTGATGTCAATTTGTCTTTTGCTAACTCACGTTCCTTCTTTTACTATCTATGTACATTGTATGTAGCTGTATATTAGTTGAAGAATATACAATTATTGTATAGCTCAGGAAATTTGCATGGTACACAACCTACACCTGTCACATCAGGGAGGATAGGTATGTATATGGATGTATGTATATTGTACATGTTATAGAGTGGCATAAACAGTATCAACTGATGCGCGATTTCCTTCATTGTCATTACAAGGATGACAATACAACAATTTCCCTTGATTAAATAATGTAATTTAAGATTCTCGTCTAATTATCCCCTCAAGATTTTATTTAATTAAACAGAAACAAAAGGCAATTGTCAACAGCGTACAGCTGTGGTGCTGTGGGAGAGCGGTTTTTCGTAACGTGCATGCACCAGATATACAGCAATTGGGACTTGGGTTGGGAGGTTGAGATATCGAGAGGACGACAAATTAGAACTGTGTGGTTGTGCATAATTATAGTTAAAGTTTAGACCGGAGTTATTTCAATTCAACCACGGATGAATAAGCTTAAAGGTACATACTCGTACAGAGTTGACAAAACATATAAAACTCATTGAGGTTCATATACCTTGTTATATGGAGATGAAAAAGTAATAATTTATTTTTTTAAGATGCGAATATTAAATTATTACTTGCGAATTATTTCGATAAAAGTTGAAAAAGGCTGTTCAAGATGACGAAATTATAAAGAAACGGCAATTTATAAGAGTTATTATATTTTGTGGAGTTTAAAGATTCATGTGCATTAAGAAGTTCCACGTGACTTAAAAAAAAAAAACTCTGGGTTCTCAAAACATTCCCACCGTCCGGCGGCGCGCGTTTCGGTGGCGGCAGGACTAGGGCTGGATATTTCTATTTTACTAAGAGCCTGTTTCACAATAAGTAAAAGTTCTGCAATTACTTGGTCGACATACATAAATATTGGAACAGGGTCAGAAGTCCACAAGATGAGAAGCACAGTTGTCTTTGAACCCACAGAACATAAGTAATCAAAGAATAATTTTTATTTTCTGGGTGTTTTTATACTTTTTCTCAATTCATAATTTTTTAAAAATGAATTTTTGACGATTAAATTTTGAGAGGTGTTAACGATAGCAAAATACTTTCGGTGAAGTTGGTATGACCGGAACATGACCATCATCAATTTTAGAGAAATCTGAGACTTGCCAAAGGAATTCATTGTTTGGTGGGTTGGTATATGGGTCGCTATTCTGTATTTTCAAAGTTCTGTGTGACAAAAATTCTGTAAATGAATTGATAATTCTGTATGAACAAAATTTTGTATTCCATTATTCTGTAAATCTATTATTCTGTATTCCAAAACTCTGTTTATCAAAATTTTGCAAATCCAAAATTCTGTAAATTGAAAATTGTGTGAATCGAAATTGAAGGTTTTTAAAAGTAGTTTTTCTTTCGAACATAATTTCCATTCATTTATAATTTAAACAAATAAAATTCATAATTAACATTAGTAAGTTAGAATATAGCCATATCTATGTAAATTGTGCAATTCAGCCACATTGTATAAAAACATGAAAATTTTGCTACATTAAAGATAAATTTAAAGAAAATTCTGAAAAATTTCAAAATACTATATGTATATTGTAATGTTATATATTAATTAATGATGTTTACTTTTTCATTAATCTTGCATTTTTAAATATAAATACGCCCAAGTGCAATTTTCCTTTTTTTTTATTTTATATAAACCATTTTGCCATACTTGGCATTCTTAATAACTTGAACAAATTTTTTATGAAAACCATCCACTAAATAATTTGAAAATTAATTTTTATTGTCAATAATATTCAATTGTTTTCAAGTTGAAGTAATGGGTTTTTCAATAAGAGCGCTACAAAAGTTTTTTTTAAATAAAACAAAAACGGTTTTGGATATCAATGAAATTCTTTATTCCTGTGAAAGTACGTTCGATGCCATTATGTATGGAACTAGATTTCTTTTGCATGGCCACCACGGGCACGCTTGCAGAAGTCCAGACGCTGAACCCAATTTTCGACGGTTTTCAAGCATAAATCGGCCGATATTGCTGCAATTTCACGTTCAATATTCGTACAAAGTTCATCAATCGTCGCTGGCTTGTTGGCATAGACTTGACGTAGCCCCACAGGAAATAGTCTAACGGCGTAAAATCGCACGACCAAGGCGGCCAAGCGACTGGACCATTTCGTGAGATAACACGTTCTCCAAACTTGGTTTCCAATAAATTGATAGTGACATTCGCTGTGTGGCTTGTAGCGCCGTCCTGTTGGAACCACATGTCCTCCAAGTCTATATCATCCAATTGGGCCAAAAATATTCGGTTATCATTGAACGGTAGCGATCCCCATTCACAGTAACGTGCCGATCTTGATCATCACGGTAGAAGTACGGCCCAATGACGCCGCCGGCTCATAAACTACACCAAACCGTATTTTTTTCTGGATGCAATGATGACTCATGGAGTACGTGTGGATTGCTGCCTGACCAAAACCGCATATTTTGTTTATTGACGAAGCCATTCAGCCAGAAATGAGCCTCATCGCTGAAGATGATTTTTCGATGAAAATCCGAATCATTTTCAAGTTGTTGCTCAGCCCAATTCACGAACATACGACGCTTCTGGTGGTCAAGCGGCTTCAGTTCTTGCGTCAATTTAATCTTGTAAGGATGTAGGCCAAAATCTTTTCGTAAAATTCGCCACAACGACGTCACAGGGATGCCCAACGCTTGAGAACGACGTGTGAGAGACACATTTGGGCTTTCTGCAACTGAAGCCTCAGCGGCAGCAATATTCTCGACAATACGGGTACTTCTTTGACTCACTGGCACGGGAACATTTTGTACTGTACCTGTGGATTCAAATTTTTCCACTAGACGCTCAATTGTTGATCTGCTAGGACGATTATGACGACCATAATTTGGACGTAGCGCTCTTAACGTTGAGGCCACTGACTCCGAATTTCGGTAGTAAATTTTAATAATTTCACTCGTTGTTGGCTCGTATATCTTTCCATCATGAAATGGCAAACCTTACTGAAGAGAAATGTCAAAAGAGCGGCAAGAAATATGGCGTCGTTTGCTGTCCCTGTTGCTCTACTTTCGTAGCGTCCCTGAAAAACCCTTTAGAAACAACCAATAAAAGTTCCTAGATGGACGTTTAAAATGTTTGAATTCGACTCTTATGTTATGAAATTTTAACACACGGAAATAGAAAAAAATAAATCCACATATGCAATCAATATCAAGCGAATTCGGAAGTTTTATCAGCTGTGAACAAATTTTTAAAACTTGATATAAACGCACTTTTTCTGAAAATGTTGAAATAAACCCGGATGGCATCACTGCATCAACACCAATAGTGCCCTTGAAGTGGGGATTGAAGGTCCACTGTCTTTCCAAAACTTTTATTTTTGTTTCTGTTACTTCTTTTTTTTGGAATTTCCCAACTGTTCCTTTTTCCTATCCTTTTTAATATTACCGAGGCTCCCAACACCTCCCATTGCCTCGCAACAATGTAAGGTCTTTTATCATTTTAACCAAGTGCCTTTCAATCATAATTTTATTTCTTTTTCACACAAAATAGTTTTAAAAAAAAGTATAGTTCAAATTAAATGCAAGGTGCAACAACACACATCCTATATACCTATATATTTATATAAAACTTAAATTTGAGACGTCTCGAACGATATTGATTAAATGTCATTGACCAAATCTCTTGCGAATGGTTCTGCTCTTTTGACATTTTCCTTCTTCAATATGACACCTTCAATGAAATTGTATTTTGAGACAGAAGGTTGATGATGAGACGATGAGAGCATCAGTCATATAACAGCTGCTATGCTATACGGAACGATGTGAAAAATATATATATGTACATTGACTGACATGGTTCTCACTTACTATTCGCTTCGTATTGTACGGTCTGTGTTTGACACATGATTTGATTGAGTGAGTATAGAGGTATTCCTCTTACTTATCATTGGATTGTCAATTGTATGTGCTTTTGAAGTATCAAATTCATCAATTTAAATCAACTTTTATAGATATTTTTCTTCTAGTTGACATTGTTGTCCGTCTATTCACGATGAATTTTTTTTTTTATTTTTTTTAAATAACATTTTATCGATATCTGAATAAAGTTTACAAAGATTTTTGTTTGTAAAGGGTGATTTTTTAGCTGGTTTGGTTTTGGCAACACTGGTTTTGACAGCTGACGTGTGTTTAGTACCTTGTGTCACTGTCAAACAGCTTCAATTTGGTTTGCAATTTAACCATGGATCGTCTTACAAATGAACAACGCTTGCAAATTATTAAATTTTACTATCAAAATTCGTGCTCGGTTCGAAATGCTTTTTTATCGAAAAATTGTGTTCAGCGATGAGGCTCATTTTTGGTTGAATGGGTACGTAAATAAGCACAATTGCCGCATTTGGAGTGAAAATCAGCCAGAAGCATTGCAACAGCTACCAATGCATCCCGAAAAAGCCACTGTTTGGTGCGGTTTATGGGCCGGCGGCATTATTGGGCAAATCGCAGCGTTACTGTCAATGGTGAACGCTACCGAGCGATGATAACAAACTTTTTTTTGCCCGAAATGGAAGTTCTTGACTTGCATGATATGTGGTTTCAACAAGACGGTGCCACATGCCACACAGCACGCGAAACAATGGCGCAATTGCGAGGCGAGTTTGGTGAACAGTTAATTTCACGTTTCGGGCCGGTCAATTGGCCGCCTAGATAGTGCGATTTGACACCATTAGACTATTTTTTGTGGGGGTATGTCAAGGCTAATGTCTATAGGGACAAGCCCGCTTCGATTGACGCACTGGAAGCCAACATCCATGCATTCATTCGTGAGATACCGGCCGATATGTGTGAAAGAGTATGCCAAAATTGGACTCAGCGGATGGGCTACCTGAGACGCAGCCGCGGTCAACATTTGCATGAAATTATCTTTAAACATTAAATTGCAAAGTTCAAACTATCGATTCAAATAAATATTTCATTTATTTTTTCGAATTTTTTGTGTTTTTTTTTTTTTAAAAGTTCTAAACCTTTTAAAAAATCACCCGTTATAATACATAGATTCGGCGGGGAAAGTACGATAACTTTGGCGCCGAAAATTAATAACGTTTTTTTGTAGAGGGGTTAAAAAAAGCATTGTTTTTTATGGGAGAAAAGCATTATTTTCTATGGGAGAGGGGGTCTATATCACCCCGTTTAGGAGGTAGAGGCAATTTAAGAAAAAATGACTTATGAAAAACAACGGCAACACTTACAATGAAGTACTATACTGGTTAGAGACATTCAAGAATACTTTACACCATTCCGTTAGTTTAGGAAGGTCATCTTGTAAAAGGAGAAAGTCCTCAATTGATTTTATGCATTTGTAGAATTTTAAATCGTCTGCTAATAGAAGTCGAGAAGAATTTAAGAAGATATTAGGTATATTATTGATAAATAAAAGAAAAAGAAGTGGACCAAGATGGTTACATTGAGGTACGCCTAGGTTAACCAGACGTCCTCTTTTTAGAGTACCTACATGTCTTATTTTAGACCAAATAAACTTTTGTCCGGTATCTTTTTGAAAAAATAGATTTTAAAATTTTCAAAGTTTTTGGAGAAACACAAAAATAATAAAAAAAAATATTAGAAGGTTTTTTTTTAATAATACAAATTCTGTATACTATCTACTGAAATACATTATCAGACTTAGCACTATTTTATTTGGACTTGTTGAATTATTGATTCAAAATAGCTTTTAACGGCCAAAAATTTAGCATTTCGTCCCGGCAATCTCACTTGGATTCATCAGTTGACTAGAGAGGGCCTTTGTCAATACGCAATTTTTTGTTAAGTTCAGTTCATCATACATAGATTTCGTGACGAATATCTAGTGTGAACTATATCCAACACGACTAGAATTCCTAATCATTAAATTGAAAATTTTTTGTTTTTTGACAAAGGCCCTCACTAGTCAACTGATGAGTCCAAGTGAGATCGCCGAGAAGAAACGCCAAATTTTTGTAGGACTAAAGGCCGTTAAAAGCTATTTTGAAAAAAAATTATTTTCGTGTGAACACGGTCTTAAAAGTATTTTCAAAACTAAAAATAAAATAAAATAAAATAAAATAAGATCCAATGAAAAGTGTCCCAAAAATTCGCGTAAGAAATAACTTCGATAGAAAACATCAAGACGAAAATGAGCTTCATCGCTGAAAATGATTTTGCTCGAAAATCACTGACAAACCCTAATTATTATTTTAAACTGCTGCTTAATAATGATAATATTTTGTTCTTTCTTGTAGCGCTTCATTTTCAACAGTTAAGCTGTCTTTTTTTTATTGGCAACACTTTGCGTGAATTTTGGGACACCTTTTACAATCAAAGGTAAAATGGTTCAATAGTTCTTGGAAGAAAATATTTTTTCGGATTTACATTGAGGATAGATCTGGTCACCTTGGGTACGCCTGATGTCACCAAAACTGGATTTTAAAGTACTTGGTCAATGAATACAAATTGTATACGACCTTCAAGGTAAGATCAACCATTTCAAAATGTCTGAATCAATACCGAATCTTTCTAATTTTTTAATTCAAATAACTAAATTTATCGAAAGCCTTCGCAAAGTCAGTGTAAATAACATAAATTATTGGTATCCATCCTCAAGTTTATTCAGAATAATGTCCCGTGTCCCTATATCAACAATTTATAACTACCAGCCACCGACCGAAATCAAAATGCATGATACACACACAAATCGACGTCCTCAATCAAATAATTATAAGTAACTTTTTTCTTATTGAAAGTAAACTAACTTAAAGTTGAATTGTAAACCTAAAAATTAGAACTAATAGATTCAACTTAAGTAAAATCTAAAAAAAAAAAAAAATCAAGTCTCATCATTTTGGAGAAAAATAATTTTTCTGTTGGATTTGTTCTTGCTGAGACTGGTTGTTGCTGGTGTCGCTCTCGTTGCTGCTGCTTTGTGCAGACCAATCTTATTTGGTAAGTCTTCGTTATTCATTTGGCCGAATATGTTGCCGAAACAATTTCATTATTCGTATTATAGTTCATATTATAGTTCGTAGCAGGAAGTATAACAAGAGGAAGTAAGAAACGCTTTCTGGATTCGTCTTATAGTTCACACTTTTTCGTAGCAGGAAATATAACAAGAGGAAGTAAGAAACCCTTTCTGGATATCACCCTATCTCCCTGCTAAGCAACACCAGCTAAATTCTGGAAGAACTTATTTACACGCGAAATCATTATCTCCAATCATTGCGGCCCGAAAGGTATAGAAGTGCACGTAATAGTGAGAAGTCTTTGGGAATACTAAGAAAGTTGGGGTATCGAAATCAACTCGACCAAATCTGAATTGGCTTGTTTCAGAAGACCCATAGGACGTCGAAACTCGAAACACGCACTCTACTGCAAGCTGCCATAGCATCACTCTCAGTCTGCTCAACGGATCACAAGTCACAATTGACAGCGAAGCCAAAAAATAAAATACCTGCGCTATCAACTTCGATAGGAGACTACGAATTAACTCATATGCACCGGTTGTCCTCAAAAAGGGGAATTTCGTTTTCAATTCCTCTCCCTAATGCGGAAAAGGAATGGACTCAGTGAAAATACAAAGTTGCTTTTTTACAAGCAACATCATCACAGTTAGACAGTTCAGGTTTCTGAGATCTCACTGAGAAAACTTCTGTCAGCTTCTCTGAGCAAAATGAGAAACTTGAACAATATTTCTTTTTCTCCTTTAGAAATCAAGAGCACTCTCTATCTTTTTTTAATAAATTGATCAACTGCGACAAAAAAATAATTGAGCAGGCGAATCCAAAAAATTTCAGTCTCAGCTTTTTGACAGCAAAAGTGAGGAATCTCACTGAGGAATTGCGTTCAGATTTCTGAGATTGCTGAGATCTCATAGAGATTCTGAGAGACATAGAATTGAGAACCAATTATTGTAAATAGGTAGTTCAATAAAAAAATTTAAACAGTTAAACAATAGTTCGAAGATTATTTTCTGGTTCTTGAATTAAAAGAGCAGATTATAAGGCTGTGGCAGTTTTCAGTTTGTAATTTGTATAGCAACTGCAATTGATTAAGGTTCCTTTCCTGGGTGCATTATCGTGTACCATCAGAAAAGTAAAACCTTTTCGTCCTAAGAAGATCCCTACCGCCGATATTTTCAACAAGGCGTAATGTCGGTTTCGTGAACGGGTATCAATTAAATTAATAGACTATCATAGACTTTCTATTAGTGTACATATATATAAAATTCATATGCTTCTATACCAAAAATATATTTATAATAATTTATAGTAAGGGACAATAATAAGGAGCTAATATAGATGTTTAGCAGTCCAGCACCCATAGTTTAATGTAGATACACATGCGTCCTTTTACCGATCAATAATTATGATAAGTGATTATAATATTTGTTATCATAAGCTAAAGTGACAAGAAAAAAACTGTAAATGTTTCTCATAAAGACACAATTTTTAAGTATTTTTTTTTTATTAAATAACTAGCAGGAACCCCTTTTAAAGTCTTATAAATTTATGTTCAACATGACTGAACGATTTTGTTCAATGATATAAAAACTAAAATATTTTCCTCTCGAGTTTATTCGAACACACATTTAAGTTAAAAGGAAAACAAATTCCTGGGTTAACTCGCATAGAACACGAATCGCATATTTCAAGCGCAAAATAGCACAAACCAATAAAAGCGAGTTGGAACAAATAAAAAAAGAAAAAAATAAATAAATACAAAAAAATGCAATGTTCATTGGTGTAACCTTAGCAATGTTCTATGAACGGAAATATCTGCAATGGCCACAAAACATACGACCACGACCGACCGATGTATCTTTTACATATACTAGCTATATTCGTTATGGAATTCTTTGCTCTCTGACCCTCAGTTTAGTGTATACGTTCCGTTCTTGATAAATTACATTTTAATGGCGGGCCAACTGCAGAAATATGGTTTGTTCGCGTGCAGGACTTTAGTTTTTGGGATTTCATTTGTGATTTGTGAACTTCAGTTGGACTGCTTGAGTGGCAAATGAACTCATGCATGCGCACGTCGTGATACATTAGTTATATATTGTACTTTGGTTGAAATATTAGCACACAAACAAAACAGGGCCAAGGCTAAACAAAGAAGTATTAAGCATCTAATGATTTATATTGCCTAAGGATTTACGAACACTCTAACTGCACACACATTCGAGAAAATATTCATGTTTTCCTTTGATATATTGATCCATTCTTGTTTTTGTAGCTTTAAAATTCTTAAAGGTAATAATTTTTGGTTTAGGTTTTTCTTTTTTTTTAATTTTTGGTGTTTGATGGAGTTTGGTTTCAGGAAGTTCAGGTAGCTCCTGCAGGTCAAAGGATCGCTTTTTTATAGTGGGACATATACTCTGCTTTGCTACTTTCAATTCCCAAGTTTTCTGTCGCATCTCTAAGACAATTAGAATTGTTTTCTTTAACACACTGAAAAATTTCAAAGTAGTTTAAAGTTCGGAAACTCCGACTGTGGTCAGTGCTTTTGGAAACAGCATATTTAGTACCATTGTACTCGTAATAGAATTCTCTTTATGTTGATGTTGCTTAAAATGAAAATTCCAATGAAAGTAAAAAGGGAAACATCAAAAACCAACGAAAATTGATGAGCAAATATATACATACAGTCGTATTTATTAGATTTCCTTAGAGCGCTCTTGGACAGCTGTCCAACTAGCCACTGTCTAAATATTTGGACATCTCCTTATTTATAAGGGCATTCCAATAGCTGTCCAAATGTGTTCTCAAACACTCCCAAACATCCCTGTAATCTTTCAATTTCGTGAACATTTGGATACGTTCAATAAACATTTCATTTAATTTTCAGCTTTTTGTGCATTGAACATACCCACTTTAGAATAGGTTTGGACAGCCAATAGCAGTGTCTAAGTTAGACACTCGATGGAACATGATTATAAATAAGATTTTGTTGTTGGACAGCTGTCCAAAGAGACATACTTTGGAATGGGTTTATAAATAAGACTGATATTGTTCAAAAATTCGCCTAGCCAAGAAAAATCTTATTTCAAAAAATTTGGAAACACAGGATACCAATGGAGCCACAATAGCTCACTATTTAGTTTAGGAACCGCAACTATAGTTTCGGCTTCATTGTCTGAGAGTATTGTAAGGGCCCTCTCCAACAATATCTCAAACAGTTTTCGGGTCCGGACCCCCCCCCCATGAGCATTGACACCAAATATTTTTGTATTAATTTATTTATTTATTAAATATTTACTTCTCTTCGACCTAAATTTGGGATATTACAGAAAGCCCATCAGTTTTATACGGTTTTCACACCGAACCAAAATCTCGTTGAATCGTTCACACCACAGATTTTAGATTTTGTTTGAAATTTCAATCAAATTTCAGTGTTGATAGAAACTAAAAAAAATCCCAAAACAAATACACACATTTCCTTTTTTTCTCTCGCTTTCTGTTGAAAAAATGAGCAAAACGGAAGGAAATCCTACTATCTCAGTACACTACACTACACTCAATAAATATAATAAACACTTTTTTTCATCATTATCACTGAACTGTTATACTGAAGAGAAAATTGAGTAATTAAGTGTGTTAGTTTCACATTCAGACCGTTCCAAGAAGATTTCGCAGTAATCTACTAGATTACGAAATCTGAAAATGTATGGGAAATCTTGTTGATTTTGATGAGATTTGGTGATTTTTGATCGAAATCTAGATTTTGATTCGGTGTGTAAAGGCTATAAATAATAAAGCCTACATGATGGAAACTTAGTTCAAGGGCTTACGGTATGTTAAATTTTGAAGACAATTTATCATATCTACCTCTCCAAAGCAACATATTAAAATACTATTCAATATTATAAGAGCAAAAAGAAATTAGCACCGCCATTTTCAATTTTAAAAAAGAAACTCTGCTGCATTGTGCTCAACTTGTGCTGCGATGTGTCGTAAATATTTTTGAAAATTTTGAGGATGAAATTTTTCCAAAATAAAATTTTTCTAAAAACTTAAAGATGTGCTCAAAAAATGATACAACCAAAGAGATACAAAAATCGCATATTTCCGACTTTTACGACCGAACGCAAATGATGCGAATGAACTTAGCGTGAATTTAGCACCGTCATTTTCGATTTTCAAAAAAAAAAGTTGTGCTGTATTGTGCTCAATTTGTGCTGCGATGTGCCGTAATGTATTTTTTTAATTCGCAAATTTGCAAATTTTAGGGATGAATTTTAAAATCGCAAATTTGCATTTTCTTCCAAAATAACGATTTTAAAAAAATTATACTTATGCTGTTTAAAGCTCAGTTTGTGCTTGTTTGTATTTTTGTTTTGAAAATCGAAAATGGCGGTGCTAACTACACGCACATAAATAATGTAGCACAAAGCCCACGCAAGTTTTATTTTTCTTTAAGTTTTCTATTTGTAATTTGACCCCCCCCCCCATGACCAAATCCTGGATCCGCCACTGATCTCAAAAGTAATTAATGTGGGGGTAACATCAACTAATCTATAGTTTTTGTTAAAATAATCTTGTAGAGACCCAACAGCCTTATCCTCATTATGGGGCCCCTAACAGAGCTGTGAGGGCTTCTTGAGATTCTTTTTGGGCAACAAAAGCTGTAAGGCCCTTAGAAATCAATTTTATGAAAAAGTTTTCTTTTAAGAGAACACAAAGTACGCCGAGAATTTAATGCTCTTTTTTGTTCTCCCAGGGGCCCACCATGCAATATATCGGTTGCCCGGTAGCCCAGTCCGCCCTTGTGGGGAAAATGTAGGGATTTTTTGTCAATGCTGTAGGTACTTCTTTTGTTTTCATGTAGCAATTCGCACTGACTCCACTTTGACCTAATGACCATAGGTGAACCAAAATTAGTAGAAAAATGTATTTCCGCGATTAGCCCTGCGGACGAAATGGTTGGATGGTGCAAATTTGATGTTTAGATCTTTAAATAAGCCCTATATCGATAAACACATAACAAAAGCAGACAGTTCCTTGACACCCCTGGTTAAATGTACACCTACACCTATAAGTATACAGTCCTTGATGCGTTGACATCAATTTGCCTCTAGCACAACAGCAGTAATAATAGGTGTGCTTTTTGCAGTCCCGGGGGCAATTGGTTGAAAAAAAAACGACAACGGGGATTACCGACGCCATCACAGAAAAAAACATGGAGATTTCATACAAACTGTCGATAACATGTAGATATGTAAATCATGTAGGTAACACAGTTTTTCTGTGCGTTTAGGTTAAGCCCCGAGAATTCTCTGGGATTAGCTAAGCCCGCAGGGGATAAGTTGTTGTTGTTGCATTTTATATGTAGATTTGTCAGCACCGACGTCGTTTTTTTTTTTCATCCCCCGGTCTTGCAAAACAATTCACGCCTTATGTCTTATGCACTTAAGATCTCAGGCACCTACTAATTTTCTCTTAATTAAAGATACCCTTCTTATACATGAAAAATAATTTACTTTTAATAATAAAGGACAAAAAGGATAATTAAATAATAATATCACCAGTACAGGACACTTTCAATTGAAATAATTTATAATGACAATTTCAATTCGAACAAAGAGGATTTCGACTTTCGCGCAAAAAGGGTTAAATTAAGTATCCCTGCACGTTTGTGCTTTTATACATACATATTTTTTAAGTGATATCAAAAGAATTATCCTCTTTTTTATATATATCTACATATTTTACCTACTTTGTTTTAATTAACTCACTTTGCAACAAATTATATAAAATACGTTAATAGCGTGATATGACATACCTACCTACCTCGCCAAAAACAAAAACAATAACAACAAGAGCAACTGAAAAAATTCAACCTACCTATATATAAATATATTATATACTTCAAAGATCTTAATTCAATTTGCGAGTTCATTCAACAGTGTAATCCTTTCGTAAATTGAAATATGTATAAATCCATTCTGACATTTTGTGCCATATGCAGAGCAAGCTTTGCATAGCTCCGAATCATATCAAAAATAATTCAATTTCGTATTCTGCATGCATCTCGAAATTGAGTGAAGGATTCAATCGCGACCAGTCTCATCCCGTTCTCGTCCCTCTTCATCGCTTTCTTTCCAACTGATGCGTCAATGATGGTGCCGCCATTCCAATATACACGTATAGGTACCTTCCCCCAGTCCCACCAGGAACTCAACTTTTTGTGTTGGCCACCATGGCATAGACGGAGTATAGGTAGACTATATGAAGCAGCACGAAATTATGGTCGTTATGGCGTATATTTTTACAAAATCCACATCACATAACCAGCTGTGCAACGCACACGAGCTTAAGCTACCTGAAATATACACACTTATAGACACATATGTAAGGACTAAGGAGATAATGAGTGAATATCGTTTTCACATATGTAGCTCCATCGATACAGTACAATGGATTTGTTCATCATATCACCATCAAGGGAAAAAAAAAAATTATTCGCGGATACTTTCAGACATACAAATGCCTTTGAAATGAATCCAATGATTAAACTCAACTGAAATTGAAAAACAAAACAAAAAATAACAAAAATATCTCTAAAGTATTGTTCTCGAGAGTCCTTGATACATGCAGATCGTGCTTCCATTTTTGTTTTTCTTTTAATGCGCAATAATTATGTACATATGTATGGTACTTACCTATTTGTATCTAACAATAGTATCAAAAGTTGAACAATTCTATTTGAAACGTGCAACTCGAATGTCCCAATCCATTACAATTAGGATGACTTGAAAAAATGGGTGATCCATTTAGAGGTACTTATTTCAAAATTAAACAAATCATTTATTTTTTTTCAGATTTAAAATGTAATTCGGTGTCGCAAAATTAATAATCCAATTTTGTTTTTGAATTACTTTTTGTGATACACATTTGTGCCCGTTTTATCGCATTTTCTATGACTTTCCGCAAGATTTCCGGTGATAACTGTTCGCATTTCTGCCGAATATTCTCCTTAAGGGCTGCGATTGTCTGAGGCTTGTTGGCATAAACCCGCGACTTCAAGTAGCTCCAAAGAGAGAATACATCAGCTTTTATTTTACCCAGTCTAGAGTAGATATGTAGGTATACAATAATGTGTGAAGAACATCTTCGTTCGTAGCTGATCTAGAACATTTCCTTGCATGATGTAACCTAAACCTTTTGTAGTCTTTATTTCGTGCTTCCTGAGCATCTTCCGATAACTGGCCGATTGGAAAAATTGCATTCAGCTCTATGATTTTTGCACCATGTATTAGTATCTTGTGGACGGAAGATGATTTGGTAGCAGTTATACTTGCTGAATGCTGACATATAACTGTGCTGTATTAATGGTATATATTGACCAATTTGTTGGGATTTATGGGAAGTCCTGAACACATGGTTTGTAAAATTATAAACAGTTTTTTATTAATTTTTCATCAACACCTGTTATTTCAGCCGAACATTGGTAGTTTTGAAAAAACCTTCTGGAAGTATTGCCATCGTTGCTATTCCCGGAACCCCGTTGCGGCTTGTCTATATGCAACCCGAGTACTTCACGAAATCGTCTTTGCACAAGCTTTTTTTTCTTCCTTATTTTTTTGTTTTCAGCTGTGATTGCAGCCCATTTTTCAAAAGACAAGTTATAATATGAAATATGAATTATCATCTCCATAAATCTTATCTACGCATGCAACGTAGAAATTCCGTATTGGAAACTATTTTCATTCAAATCTCTTGTCCTTATATTAATCAAATCATTCATCTGCTTAGGAGTTGCGCCACAAACAGATCAACAAGCAGAAGAAGATGTCTAAGTAAGGATTTGAGCGACCTTTCCATCGATCAAGCTCAAAAGCAGTTTATGTTTCACTTCGATATTTTCGTCATGTATTATTAAAGGAGTTGGAACTAATTGGCTTATTTTTGTTTCCATTTCATTTACATATACATAACTGAATTTGTTTTTTTCAGGAGTTTCCTTGGCAAATTCTATTAAAATTGACCTACAGAACCTGACTGAGGAGCTAGTCTGATTTTGCCATACCAGAGCTTTGCTTTCTTCATCGACAAGTCTTGAAGATCTATAAATTTGTGACGGTAATGCTCGATGGGGGCGGATAACATGCATTTTTGCTCACTTAATATTTTGTAGAAAGGCAATACAGCTGGCAAGTTCTTATTGGAAAGACAATTTCGTAAGTAAATGTAATGCGTTTTTGAAAGGTCGGTTTCAATATAAATACTTAAAGCCTCTTCTATCGTATTGGATGATGATGGAAAAAGAGGCAAAGAAAAATTTGCTTTAAAATCTTTTGCGAAAATCAGATGGTATATATCTGATTTTCGCAAAAGATTTTAAAGCAAATTTTTCTTTGCCTCTTTTTCCATACTTCTAAGAATAGTTATAATAGAAGCTTCGTCATTCTCACCCATAATACAAAGTCCTTAAACATAGGCATTAGATACAAATTCCATTCCGTATTACTGAATTAATTCCATGTTTTTTCGCTTTTTATTACTTTCAGAACTGTCTTCGTAAGGTTTTGAGGGCCTACCATGTTTTTCACAAATATTTTCAGATGCAGAAGTAGAGGTTCTGCACGATTCCAGTATAACTCTGAACTCAGCATTTAGCCAGGATACCTTCTCGCTTTCAAAGCGATATGGTTTTTTCTGGGCTTTAACCCATCGTTCCTTGCGTTTCGAGATCAATTGTTTTTTAATAATTTTTTATTACGACATATCTGATTCCGTTAAATCAAAATTTTACACCAAATACTCAATAATTTCAGAAGAATTTTTACCGTTTAAAATAAGTGTACACAAGTCACGCCGACTTCAAACAAATTCTTTTATTTTGATTTTTTTTTAAATAACTTCCGAATAGTTCAAGCTCTTTAATGAGAATAAAAGTTTAATAGTCATGTTATTACATTATCTTTGAACTTTGTTTCTCACCGTTTTGTTTTTGCATTTTTTATTATTGCTCTGGGTTTTGTTTATGGTCCAGTTTTCATGTTTGCAATTCACTTCATTCATGTTTGCAATTCACTTCTTTCGTTAACAAGCGAAGTATCATGTATATTAGGGTGGTCCTAAAAAATTTAATTTTTTGGTCAAACTTTGAATTTTAATAACCTTTGTAATAACTGAAAGAAAAAACTTATATTTGGCAGAAGTTTTGTGACTTATGTGATGTACAAAAAAAATGTATTGTACATTATTTTAACCTTTACTTTCTTATTTTATATACAAAGTAATATATTTCTTTAAATTTAAAGCCAAAAGTAAAAAACGAAATATTTAAAACTTTTTTTAATATACATTTTTATACATTAAATAAGAACTATATTTGTGCCAAATTTAAATTTTTTTCATTAGTTATTAGAAAAGTTATAGAAATTTTAATTTGTTTAAAAACTGATTTTTTTTCCCATCACGCGTTTTTGCTTCTAAAACAAAAATGCATGAAAATGCGAAACTTTTTATTTTTTTATCTCAATTTGCAAATGTTAGAGAATACAGAACAACCATTAACTTAGCGGAGGCAGCCGGAGTTAAAAAAGAAAACTTCAATTCAAAACAAATTAAAGAAAAAAATACTGTACCTTACAAAATTTTTTTAAAATAAATTTCCTGGCGCAAAATTTTAAACAGTTCTCGTAAACCCGATTCTAGTTAAAACAGTCCTTTATTTAAAAATTCTTGTTTAAATGTTTCTTAATTTTAAACATTTTAAACAACTCTTCTAACTAAAGAACCTGTTTAACAAAACGTCAGCAAACTTTTGGGAAACACGCCTAATTTTGGCAGCTGAATAAATCAAACAGAACGAAAAATTAAAAAAAAAAACAAAAAGAACCCAATCTATAATTTTGCCGAGCTATAGAAAAGTGTTTCGAGATTTTAAAACGTTAAAATAGTGAAAATACTAAATAAAAAAGTGAAATAAAACATAGTGAATACTTGCAATATTTCATAAAAAAAACATAAAACAACATGAGGTGCTGCCTTAAGTCGTGTAAAAACACCTATATAATATGGAGTTTTCAAATTTTTCTTTTCACGGGCTGATTGTGTCTCATATTCCACATAAAGTAATGTGAAGTGATGTTTTTTAGTTTAATACATTATCTGAGAATACTTTTCAATTGATATTTCGTAGCATTTTGCTATAAAAAAGCAAATTGTTTGAAAATAAAAATACACTTCAATCGCGGGAATTAGCTGAACCCGATCCGTGAAAATTGTAATTCTCGTCCAGGGTAGCATTAGTTTTTGTTGGTGGTGGCAAGGCGCTCAAATCCATTAAGCGCCCGTAGTGCAGAGTAATTTAACTTACTTTATGTGGAATAGGAGACACAGCTTATACCTGTCAAAAGAACAAAAATTACACTGCTTGTTATAGGTGTTTTTACAGCATTTAACAAAGCACCGCGTGATAGTTTCCTATTTTTGTACATTTTTGTATGCATGTAATCACTTTATTTACTTTTATATCACTTGTTTATTTAATTTACTAAGCTTTTTTACCATTTTAACGATTTAAAATTTCAAAACAATCCTAAAACAAAACAGATCAAAATTCCCTTGGGTGCCCCAGCATTTAGGTGTCTAACTGCACGCCTTCCCTTTGGGGATGCATTTGTGTTTGTGTAACTCACACTCACAGTGATAATTTCCCACAGATAAAGCATACTTTAAAAAGATAGAGAAGCGTTTTGCTGGTTTTAAAGTTAGAAGACCTCTTTAACGCTAAAGTGTACTTTATGTCGTTTAAAATTTACAAAGAGCCGACTCTCATTCTAAAGTTATTATTTAGAGCCGACTCTCATTTTAAAGTAGATTTAGAGCCGCGTTAAAATGTTTAAAATTTTACGCCAAATTAAAAAAAAGTAACTGCTTTGAAAAGAAGAGAATATGGGCTTTTCAAAAATGTATAATGTTAATTCAGAAACTTACGTAAAAATTTTCCTTCTTACATATTTTTAAGGGTTATTTTAAGTACCTAAAACAAAATTAATGTACAAAAAAATGATTGTGTCGCAAAGAACCCTATTTCTAGTATCTAAACCCATCATTAGATTTTTGAAATTACGAAATTCGTCGAAACCATTTTTGAGATGGATTTGATCGTTTGGTCCCATTAGTGCAACGCGAATTTGTTGTGGCGACCGTGACGATGGCGAAAACAATAATAACAACACGCGGTTGTCAATGAAAACAACACGTTGTTATTATTGTTTTCGTCGTCGCCGTGACAGATTCGCGTTTTTTTTGCGAATATCCCATATGAAGTGCTAAGATCTCAGGGCCTACAAATTATCCAAAAATATTTTGTTGTTGTTGTTACAGTTTTTTTAACAAACTATTTTTCACCAAGATATCTACTCGGAGAAAAAGTGTTTTGAAATCGGCTGTACCTGTCATTTTGTACAGGTACAGGACAAGATTTCTTTTATGATGTCGAAAGGGGTTTAGTGTGATTATGAAACTAGGGTTTTGCACACAACTTAAAAAAAAAAACGGGGTGTACAAATTTGAACAATATATGGCGGAAAACTTTGTGCGAAATTCTTTTTTCAGAATCGGCATAATAAGTTCTTAAGGAATATATATGTACAAACAAATCACCAATTTTAGTATAGCCCACTTTTTTTAATTTTTTTCTTTCCTACAGGTATTTATTTATCATCAAACCAATTTCAAGGCAAGGACATGTCGCTTTTGAGCTTGTCCACATTTATTACGCTTAGGTTATCCTTCCACTGGGACTTTCACTTTGTACAACGTGCATCAGGACAATTTTTTTTTTGCTGTCACTGCTTATACATTCAATAACAACGTTTCACGACTTGACAGATACAACACATGTTGTTGAGAATGACTCTTTTCCAGGTCAGCGACACTCTTCATTTCCTCCAACGAAACTGATACCAAAAAAAGAAAAAAAAAAAACAAAACAACGACAAAATAAATTTTCTAAAAAACCAATCAATTCCAGTCTTCGTCGTTGTCGTTGTCGGTGGTCGTCCTGCTACTCGGCTCCGTCGTTTGTTCGACCAACACGGAAGGGCAATCAAAATATATTCCCTTTCATTGCAGAAAATTGAATGTCCTTTTTGTAGCAAGGATGATGGGATAAGCCCACAACGAGTCACATATCTTTATGTTTCTTTTCTATTTCTTTTTTATTTTTTTTTTTTTTTCTAAAATTTATTTATTTTTTAAATCTCAAAACTTGTCTTGCAGAATGCACCTTCTCAAAAGAAATCTGAAAATGTGAAAAAGGATACAATGGCGGATTTATCGCCTTCCGAAGTGCTTGTTATGTCGTTGTCGCTGCACTAAGCCGAGGGGCTTATGTGTGCTCTCATCGACAACAAAAAGCCACTCAAAAGCACTCAACATAATAAAAATTGAGTTCGATATAGAAAAGAAGCATTATAGGTATAGGTACACACAAAAAAGAATAAACTAGAAAAATCTGAAATTCTTTTCGATAAGTTTTGGTTCCTTGCAGGGTTACCTTTATGTAAATTAAAAAAAAAAAAACAAAATTAAAAAAAAATATGTAGTTGAAGGAAGAACCAATATGCTAAGTCAGATAGTTTTGTAACGAAAAGAATATTGGTCAACAAAATTCTACGAGAGATTTAAACCGAATTCAATCCAAGATCAATTATTTTAACATTTTATAAATACATATTCTTATGTCAAATTCGGATTCTAGGGCATAGAAAACTTTCGAAAAAGATAAGTCTGCAAAAAATGTGTTGCCCTTATATGAATTAACAGATCAAACATTCTATTCTGAGGCCTTAAATCACTTTGAGTTAACAAAATGAAATATTTATTTCTTGGTGTGTTTTTTTTTATTTGATCAGCATACTTTATTTCTTTTTTGTGTTTTTGAAAACAACAAGGGTCCTGAAAATAATAGTTTCCATTCTTTCGATTTGACAATTAAACTGGTTTCAGAAAGTCACGATGGTAAAAAATGAAAATGTCACACCTTTACAGTATATTAACGTCATATGGTAACCCTGGTTAAGTTATACTTCTAACATACATAATTTTTTGTATAAACTAGTATATTTCAATGCATGTTGCTATGTTGTTGTTGATGTTTTTTGGATATATGTAGGTATAAATAAAGCACTGTCCTTTTGGAAAAGACATTTTTCTGGGTTTGCTTTGCTTTGCACCAGCTTTTTGATTGTATGGTATTAAATAAGTGGAAGGCATTTTCGCTCCGGATAAAATATTTTTAAATTTAAAGGAATAAAAGAAATTGAAACAATGTGTGTATAAATGGACAAGGACACTACATAATTGCACAAAAAATTTGATATATTTATTTAATACATATGTAGGTATAATTGTTTTTTTTTCGCCGTATAATTTTCAACCCATTTTGATTTGTTCAAGAACCACACTGATCTGTTAAGTCTCCTTTCTTTTTTATAGGTAATAAGATTATTCATGGTCGTAAGTTTACAAATTGTGTCAAATTTAGTTTACAAAATTGTGTAAAATTTAGTTTACACAAATGGTTGTATGAAAGCCTTTTAAATTCATTGGTTATATGCTGTGTAATTGAATCAGCTGTTAGTTAAAAGTTAAATATTTAACTTCAAAATATGTATAAAAATAACCGTGTTCAGATTTTGAAGTTATATTTATATAAATGGACAACCTCTCCCAAACCAACGTGAAATCGGAGCTGAATGTCTTGGAACGGTTAAAAAATGTGAGACGTACACGAAAATAGTCTGGTTTTTTTAAGCCCGAAGGGAACTGCATGAGAAAACGATCGAGGCTAAAGGTAGAACTGTTATAGTCACAAATTCAGTAATCGAACTAAATATACTATAGAAAACCATATGACGCGCCCATAATGGTGGATATTTACTTTCCTTTAAGTTGAGTTCAGCTTCCTTTTCGGAAGTAAAAGTGTTCCCGAGTTTAACTCAACTGAAATTTGGTGAAAGAGGAATCAACAAAAGAAATGGTTCCTCTTACTTCGATAACAATTTGTAAAGCATAACAAATACAAGTAAAAGCTTTTACTTTTGTCTATATCCATATGGCTCATTATGTGGATTTATGTAAAAAGATGGCTGTGCTGGCGATAGAGCTTTCATCTATTGAAATGAACGTATAGAGTGAGTGATTGTTTTATTCAGACTTATGCTGCGCTGGCTATGCAGCAATGAATAAAACACACCTAATATTCCGAGGAAATTGAATCTGGTTTTAAAAACGAAATGGTTCGGTTTAAGTAGGTAGGAACTTCGTTTGAGAATAAGACACCGAAGCCAAAAACAAAAAAGTAGTGATTGCAGAGGAATCATTCAAAATGATTTTTCATAATATGGCTCAATCAACATTTTCAAATATTATGACGGTGTTGCAGATTTACAAGGTGTTATGATTTAAAACGCAATTGGGAAAGAAGTTTTTCTAAATTATAACTTCGGCCGTCAATGGACAGTGACTTAAAATTACGAAAACGACATCCTAGAGAAAATTGACGTTAAAGATATAATAAAAACATTCACTTCTCGCAAGAATTAAATAGTTTTTGTTTCTTTTATAATAACAAAAAATATATTAAATAAACTGAACTGAAAAATATATTAAATAACTGAGATTCTAATGCTGAGATATCTCAATTTGGTGTTGTTCTTATACCAATAGTAATTACTCTTTATACACAAAAGCAAAAAATGGTGTTGCAACGACAATTTTCATGAAAAAGTTGTTTTTCCCCAAGAAATAAACGAGAATAGTCAATAATTTTGCCATATTGATAATTTCTTATGACATATTAAAAACTATACGATTGTAAACCTTGATTGTGTCATTGAAAACCACGATTGTAAATTTGATAACAACAATTTTAAACGAACGAAATGCATTTTCCTGATAGTCCAGTCAATAAAGCCATAAAAACAGCCCCATTAGGAAATAATTGCCGGAAAGCTGAATTTTGGTATAAAGCCTCCTCATGTTGTTCTTATAAGAAAAAGTCTCCATCGATATGAGCGCCGCTAACAATTTTACGGGGTGTTGAAGGTCCCCCAAAATGGTTGTTCGATACTAACTCCCAAATGGTAAGTTTTACAGAAAAAATATTAAGGACTAATTTGTAGCTTAGAAAATTTCCTACAAAAAAGATTAAAATACTTTTTTTCATAAAAATAACCGTTTTCGAAATAAACCAATCGGAAGAGTTATGGGTTTTGCTTTTCTATATATACTGTACTGGGTCTGCTTAGTTCAAAAATTGTGCATTTTGTGATAAAAGCATACATTTTTTTTGTTGTTGAAACATTATATAATAATATGTATTATAATTGGAGCCGAAATGAGGTAATTTCGTTAATTACAGAAAAAGTGTTTTCATTGCAAATTTGCTTATTTAGTTTGACAGCTAATTTCAATAGCTTAGTTCCTTTACTTTGAAACTCTGTGCATTTCTGTGAATTTCTACACCAAAGTCTATCAAAGTTCATATAAAAAAAATAAAATGACGTAGAAATTCACACAAATGCAAAGAGTTTTAAACTAAAGGAACACACCTAATTTGATTTTGATGTGGCAGTTAATATAGCTTCTTTATGTTGTGTTCTCTTTCTGTTTCTGTTTTCTATACATCAAATTGTGACATTTTGACGGATGCATTCCACTTAGGTGTGTTCATAAAGTTTTTACGTAATTTCCAACCAAACTTCGTAAAAATTTGGTTGAGGTCACCTGATTTCTAAATATGAATTTGTATGGGAAAAGAGATAATTTGGAATCGAATTTGGAAATTTTCAACGAAATTACCTCATTTGCCCCAATGAAAACGTAGTACATATTATTAGCATGATTTTAAGATGTTGGCCCACTTTTTATATTCTCAATATTTTTTTTTATTTGCCCCTCCCACTTAAAGGGGTGCACAAAAAAAGTGGTCCAACATATTAAAATCAAGTTTCGCCCAAATTAGATGCTGTCGTACTTTTCTTAAACGCAATATTTTAGTCGATGAATACTGACACAAATATAATTTGCAGCTTTGATGTAGCTACTACTTATTATACACATATACAACGTTAAGTCCAAAGTGCAACCACTCACTGGGATTAAGATTTTTGTTGAAAAATTCATTCAATGGAAATAAGGTTTTGAGGTTTTATGAAAAAATTATTTTGTTCCCATTTTGCACAAAGGAACTCATAGGTTAGGTAAGTAACTTACATACAAAATATTGTAGGCATTTACGTTTAAAAATTGTCCGAACTTATTTCTGCAAGCAAACAAATGCAGAAACAATTGCATTTTTTTATTACTTACTTATTATTATTACTTATTTTTACAATTTCTCCTATTCTATTCTCATTCAATACTTGGCTCCATTATTACGTCCCTTATTTTGGCGGACACTTTTTGGCGGAATCAAAAAATTTTGATATCTGAATTTGTAGCTAATTAAATGCTAATTTGTTGCACAAACCAAAAATTTGTAGCTCGCATAGTTTCGTAGTTATTCAAGTTTCCGCTAAAATAAGTCTGAAGTTAGCGGACAAATTCTTAAATAATACAAATTTTTAAATTTGATTGACACCCAAATTTGTAGCTTTTTAAATGCTCTTGAGTTGCGAAAACCGCGATTTTGTAGCTCAAGTGGTTTATTTTATATTCAAGTTTCCGCTAAAATAAGTCTGAAGTTAGCGGACGAAAATACGAAAACCATAATTCTGTTGGTGTCAAAAATTGTAGCTTTTTAAATGCTAATTTGTTGCGCAAAAATAAATTTTTTAGCTTTTATGTATCATTTTATATTTGCATTTTAAGTTTAAAAAGTGCATTTCCGGTAATTTGAAATAAAACGGAAGTTGGCGGACAAAATCTAAAAAAATGAGATTCTCGAAAATTTTTTTTTGCCAGAAATTGTAGCTTTTTAAATGCTATTTTTTGGCGCCAAGAAGAAATTTGTAGCTCTAACGGTTTTTTTTATATTCAAGTTTCAAGTTACCTCAAAATGGAGCTTCCAAAATCTAAAAAAATGAGAAAATCAAAATTTTTTTTTTGCCATAATTTGTTATCTCCCTAAACTTAATTAAGCACGTAAACCCCGATTTTGTAGCTCGCATAGTTTTTTTGTTATAAAAGATTCCGCTAAAATAAGACGTCATTCCCATATGTAACGGCCAAAATTTTTTAAAAAATTTGAATTTTTGAATTTTTTTTTTCTCAGAAATTGTAGCTTTTGAAATTATAATTTTTTGCGCAAGAATCAATTTTGTAGCTTTTATGGATCGGTTTTTATTTGCATTTTAAGTTTAAAAAACGCATTTCCGGTCCGCTAAAATAAGACTGAAGTTAGCGGACAAAATCTAAAAAAATGAGATTTTCGAAAAATTTTTTTTGCCAGAATTTGTAGCTTTTTAAATGCTATTTTTTGGCGCCAAGAAGAAATTTGTAGCTCTAACGGTTTTTTTTATATTCAAGTTTCAAGTTACCTCAAAATGGAGCTTCCAAAATCTAAAAAAATGGAAAAATCAAAATTTTTTTTTTGCCATAATTTGTAATCTCCCTAAACTTAATTAAGCACGTAAACCCCGATTTTGTAGCTCGCATAGTTTTTTTGTTATAAAAGATTCCGCTAAAATAAGACGTCATTCCCATATGTAACGGTCAAAATTTTTTAAAAAATTTGAATTTTTGAATTTTTTTTTTCTCAGAAATTGTAGCTTTTGAAATTATAATTTGTTGCGCAAGAATCAATTTTGTAGCTTTTATGGATCGGTTTTTATTTGCATTTTAAGTTTAAAAAACGCATTTCCGGTCCGCTAAAATAAGACTGAAGTTAGCGGACAAAATCTAAAAAAATGAGATTTTCGAAAAATTTTTTTTGCCAGAAATTGTAGCTTTTTAAATGCTATTTTTTGGCGCCAAGAAGAAATTTGTAGCTCTAACGGTTTTTTTTATATTCAAGTTTCAAGTTACCTCAAAATGGAGCTTCCAAAATCTAAAAAAATGAGAAAATCAAAATTTTTTTTTTGCCATAATTTGTAATCTCCCTAAACTTAATTAAGCACGTAAACCCCGATTTTGTAGCTCGCATAGTTTTTTTGTTATAAAAGATTCCGCTAAAATAAGACGTCATTCCCATATGTAACGGTCAAAATTTTTTAAAAAATTTGAATTTTTGAATTTTTTTTTTCTCAGAAATTGTAGCTTTTGAAATTATAATTTGTTGCGCAAGAATCAATTTTGTAGCTTTTATGGATCGGTTTTTATTTGCATTTTAAGTTTAAAAAACGCATTTCCGGTCCGCTAAAATAAGACTGAAGTTAGCGGACAAAATCTAAAAAAATGAGATTTTCGAAAAATTTTTTTGCCAGAATTTGTAGCTTTTTAAATGCTATTTTTTGGCGCCAAGAAGAAATTTGTAGCTCTAACGGTTTTTTTTATATTCAAGTTTCAAGTTACCTCAAAATGGAGCTTCCAAAATCTAAAAAAATGAGAAAATTAAAATTTTTTTTTTGCCATAATTTGTAATCTCCCTAAACTTAATTAAGCACGTAAACCCCGATTTTGTAGCTCGCATAGTTTTTTTGTTATAAAAGATTCCGCTAAAATAAGACGTCATTCCCATATGTAACGGTCAAAATTTTTTAAAAAATTTGAATTTTTGAATTTTTTTTTTTCTCAGAAATTGTAGCTTTTGAAATTATAATTTGTTGCGCAAGAATCAATTTTGCAGCTTTTATGGATCGGTTTTTATTTGCATTTTAAGTTTAAAAAACGCATTTCCGGTCCGCTAAAATAAGACTGAAGTTAGCGGACAAAATCTAAAAAAATGAGATTTTCGAAAAATTTTTTTTGCCAGAAATTGTAGCCTTTTAAATGCTATTTTTTGGCGCCAAGAAGAAATTTGTAGCTCTAACGGTTTTTTTTATATTCAAGTTTCAAGTTACCTCAAAATGGAGCTTCCAAAATCTAAAAAAATGAGAAAATCAAAATTTTTTTTTTGCCATAATTTGTAATCTCCCTAAACTTAATTAAGCACGTAAACCCCGATTTTGTAGCTCGCATAGTTTTTTTGTTATAAAAGATTCCGCTAAAATAAGACGTCATTCCCATATGTAACGGTCAAAATTTTTTAAAAAATTTGAATTTTTGAATTTTTTTTTTTCTCAGAAATTGTAGCTTTTGAAATTATAATTTGTTGCGCAAGAATCAATTTTGTAGCTTTTATGGATCGGTTTTTATTTGCATTTTAAGTTTAAAAAACGCATTTCCGGTCCGCTAAAATAAGACTGAAGTTAGCGGACAAAATCTAAAAAAATGAGATTTTCGAAAAATTTTTTTTGCCAGAAATTGTAGCTTTTTAAATGCTATTTTTTGGCGCCAAGAAGAAATTTGTAGCTCTAACGGTTTTTTTTATATTCAAGTTTCAAGTTACCTCAAAATGGAGCTTCCAAAATCTAAAAAAATGAGAAAATCAAAATTTTTTTTTTTGCCATAATTTGTAATCTCCCTAAACTTAATTAAGCACGTAAACCCCGATTTTGTAGCTCACATAGTTTTTTTGTTATAAAAGATTCCGCTAAAATAAGACGTCATTCCCATATGTAACGGTCAAAATTTTTTAAAAAATTTGAATTTTTGAATTTTTTTTTTCTCAGAAATTGTAGCTTTTGAAATTATAATTTGTTGCGCAAGAATCAATTTTGTAGCTTTTATGGATCGGTTTTTATTTGCATTTTAAGTTTAAAAAACGCATTTCCGGTCCGCTAAAATAAGACTGAAGTTAGCGGACAAAATCTAAAAAAATGAGATTTTCGAAAAATTTTTTTTGCCAGAAATTGTAGCTTTTTAAATGCTATTTTTTGGCGCCAAGAAGAAATTTGTAGCTCTAACGGTTTTTTTTATATTCAAGTTTCAAGTTACCTCAAAATGGAGCTTCCAAAATCTAAAAAAATGAGAAAATCAAAATTTTTTTTTTGCCATAATTTGTAATCTCCCTAAACTTAATTAAGCACGTAAACCCCGATTTTGTAGCTCGCATAGTTTTTTTGTTATAAAAGATTCCGCTAAAATAAGACGTCATTCCCATATGTAACGGTCAAAATTTTTTAAAAAATTTGAATTTTTGAATTTTTTTTTTCTCAGAAATTGTAGCTTTTGAAATTATAATTTGTTGCGCAAGAATCAATTTTGTAGCTTTTATGGATCGGTTTTTATTTGCATTTTAAGTTTAAAAAACGCATTTCCGGTCCGCTAAAATAAGACTGAAGTTAGCGGACAAAATCTAAAAAAATGAGATTTTCGAAAAATTTTTTTTGCCAGAAATTGTAGCTTTTTAAATGCTATTTTTTGGCGCAAAGAAGAAATTTGTAGCTCTAACGGTTTTTTTTATATTCAAGTTTCAAGTTACCTCAAAATGGAGCTTCCAAAATCTAAAAAAATGAGAAAATCAAAATTTTTTTTTTGCCATAATTTGTAATCTCCCTAAACTTAATTAAGCACGTAAACCCCGATTTTGTAGCTCGCATAGTTTTTTTGTTATAAAAGATTCCGCTAAAATAAGACGTCATTCCCATATGTAACGGTCAAAATTTTTTAAAAAATTTGAATTTTTGAATTTTTTTTTTCTCAGAAATTGTAGCTTTTGAAATTATAATTTGTTGCGCAAGAATCAATTTTGTAGCTTTTATGGATCGGTTTTTATTTGCATTTTAAGTTTAAAAAACGCATTTCCGGTCCGCTAAAATAAGACTGAAGTTAGCGGACAAAATCTAAAAAAATGAGATTTTCGAAAAATTTTTTTTGCCAGAAATTGTAGCTTTTTAAATGCTATTTTTTGGCGCCAAGAAGAAATTTGTAGCTCTAACGGTTTTTTTTATATTCAAGTTTCAAGTTACCTCAAAATGGAGCTTCCAAAATCTAAAAAAATGGGAAAATCAAAATTTTTTTTTTGCCATAATTTGTAATCTCCCTAAACTTAATTAAGCACGTAAACCCCGATTTTGTAGCTCGCATAGTTTTTTTGTTATAAAAGATTCCGCTAAAATAAGACGTCATTCCCATATGTAACGGTCAAAATTTTTTAAAAAATTTGAATTTTTGAATTTTTTTTTTCTCAGAAATTGTAGCTTTTGAAATTATAATTTGTTGCGCAAGAATCAATTTTGTAGCTTTTATGGATCGGTTTTTATTTGCATTTTAAGTTTAAAAAACGCATTTCCGGTCCGCTAAAATAAGACTGAAGTTAGCGGACAAAATCTAAAAAAATGAGATTTTCGAAAAATTTTTTTTGCCAGAATTTGTAGCTTTTTAAATGCTATTTTTTGGCGCCAAGAAGAAATTTGTAGCTCTAACGGTTTTTTTTATATTCAAGTTTCAAGTTACCTCAAAATGGAGCTTCCAAAATCTAAAAAAATGGAAAAATCAAAATTTTTTTTTTGCCATAATTTGTAATCTCCCTAAACTTAATTAAGCACGTAAACCCCGATTTTGTAGCTCGCATAGTTTTTTTGTTATAAAAGATTCCGCTAAAATAAGACGTCATTCCCATATGTAACGGTCAAAATTTTTTAAAAAATTTGAATTTTTGAATTTTTTTTTTTCTCAGAAATTGTAGCTTTTGAAATTATAATTTGTTGCGCAAGAATCAATTTTGTAGCTTTTATGGATCGGTTTTTATTTGCATTTTAAGTTTAAAAAACGCATTTCCGGTCCGCTAAAATAAGACTGAAGTTAGCGGACAAAATCTAAAAAAATGAGATTTTCGAAAAATTTTTTTTGCCAGAAATTGTAGCTTTTTAAATGCTATTTTTTGGCGCCAAGAAGAAATTTGTAGCTCTAACGGTTTTTTTTATATTCAAGTTTCAAGTTACCTCAAAATGGAGCTTCCAAAATCTAAAAAAATGGAAAAATCAAAACTTTTTTTTTGCCATAATTTGTAATCTCCCTAAACTTAATTAAGCACGTAAACCCCGATTTTGTAGCTCGCATAGTTTTTTTGTTATAAAAGATTCCGCTAAAATAAGACGTCATTCCCATATGTAACGGTCAAAATTTTTTAAAAAATTTGAATTTTTGAATTTTTTTTTTCTCAGAAATTGTAGCTTTTGAAATTATAATTTGTTGCGCAAGAATCAATTTTGTAGCTTTTATGGATCGGTTTTTATTTGCATTTTAAATTTAAAAAACGCATTTCCGGTCCGCTAAAATAAGACTGAAGTTAGCGGACAAAATCTAAAAAAATGAGATTTTCGAAAAATTTTTTTTGCCAGAAATTGTAGCTTTTTAAATGCTATTTTTTGGCGCCAAGAAGAAATTTGTAGCTCTAACGGTTTTTTTTATATTCAAGTTTCAAGTTACCTCAAAATGGAGCTTCCAAAATCTAAAAAAATGGAAAAATCAAAATTTTTTTTTTGCCATAATTTGTAATCTCCCTAAACTTAATTAAGCACGTAAACCCCGATTTTGTAGCTCGCATAGTTTTTTTGTTATAAAAGATTCCGCTAAAATAAGACGTCATTTACATATGTAACGGTCAAAATTTTTTAAAAAATTTGAATTTTTGAATTTTTTTTTCTCAGAAATTGTAGCTTTTGAAATTATAATTTGTTGCGCAAGAATCAATTTTGTAGCTTTTATGGATCGGTTTTTATTTGCATTTTAAGTTTAAAAAACGCATTTCCGGTCCGCTAAAATAAGACTGAAGTTAGCGGACAAAATCTAAAAAAATGATACTTAAGTATCCGGATCGTGCATTTGATAAGCGTTTTTTTTCGGAGACAAAAACTTTTCGATGGGCGGTTTGTATCCATAGCTATCTGTAAATGGCCACGTTCGGGTTCATAAGTCAGCGAATATATTCTCGAACGCTGACAACCCTTCAAGCAAACGAGTCCGCATTCGATCTCCGCACGTAGTTAACAACTTATGGATGACTCCGTATACGGATTCATCAAATATGGATCCGCAAAACTGAGTTATACTACGTTTTAATTGCAGTTGAAATGAGGTATGTAATTTCGTAAATTACAGGAAAAGTGTTTTTATTTTCCAAATTTGCTAATTTCCTTTGACAGATAATTTAAAAATTTGATGTGGCAGTTTATAGCTTAAGTGAATTTGTATGGGAAATGATATAATTTGGAATCGAATTTGGAAATTTTCAATGAAATTACCTCATTTGCTCCAATAGGATTAGTCAACTCAAATTACTATGGAAATTAGAATCACGGCAGAACCATTTTGTGCATTTACGTATTATTAGACATTTTTTGCCATTTCACCATACTCAGCGAGAACCGAAACCAAATTGAATCGAGACTAGGCGTTTTGGGGTTGAATTTATAGAAGGCAATTTCTTCATCTTTTTTGCAATTTTGCATCGTGACATTTATTGGTAATTTATAGGTAGTGCTGCAATACCAAATAAAACGCTTTAGCCGCTTTTGGTTGTGTTCAAAAACGCTTTAGCCACTTTTGAATGTGTTAAAGTATTTCTGTTTCCGTGTCTCCACTTAATTACAAATATAATAGAACACATCCATTTTGTGAGTGAAAAACAACATTAGGGTTCAAGTCATGAATAATTTTCAACGCCATCTCCCTTCAAGCAATCGAGTCCGCTTTGGATCCGCGCACGTAGTAAACAACGTATGGATGACTCCGTATACGGATCCAAACATGGATCCGCAAAACTGCGTTTGTGGGATCAAATTAGTATGGAAATTGGAATCACCACGGACTCATTTTGTGCATGTATTGTGAGAGAGAGAGCTTCCCATTTCACCATACTCAGCGAGAACCGAAACAAAATGGAATCCAGAACGGATCCAAAAAAATGAACGAACGAGACAGGCGCTTTGTGGTGGAAGAATATTATGCAATTTATTTTCTTCTATCGTTTGTATATAAATGAAACATCACGATGTATTTTGTAATTAATAATTAAATAATTAACTTTTGATTTTAAATTGATTTTCTTTCTCGAGGGAATTTTTATTAAACTGTTGCGCTGGGCACGAACGTGAACACAATAAGTTAATTGTTTTTGTTGTCTTCTCCTTTGTTTTCAGTCCATAAAAAAATACTCACCATTAGGGTATTACATACATTCTCTCTTTCTCAGTAAAAAAAAAGTACTCTCGATTTTCGTTCTTTTTTTGCATGCATATACAAAAAATGTGCTAATGTGTGTATGACACTCCGTTTTGAAATGATCCAAGAAAGACCGAAAAAGTTGGGTCAGTGAATTTGCTTAAAGGGCTTAATCTTCGAAATGTCAACTTTCATTATCCACTTTTATATTCACTATTTTGCTGGCTAATTTATCGGCAGTTTTTGGTTTTTGTTAACCGAGGGAAATTTTACTATGCTGGCTATAAATTTAACAATAAAACGCGCCTATTGTTGACATTAGCCCCGTTTTATATTATCTACTGGTCTGGGTCGGGGTTATCATTTAACACCTAATACAAAAACAAATTTGGATCTAGGTTTCTATCAGGGTTTGCTTTATGGAACCAGAAATAAGTTCTTACTCTGGCGGGTAGACGGCTCTTCAGTCGGTAGGGAGTACAAACTATAGTGTAAAGAAAAAAGACAGTATCTACATGAAAAATAAACAAATATAAGACAAAAAGAGATGACAACAGTGTTTTCATTAGTATCCGTATCGTTTTATTATATCGGGGTGAACCATATGGGTTATTGGCGATAATAAAACGCGGCTATTGACAGAAGCAAAATCGCAATGTGGTTATTTATCAGACGAAGCAATAAATGTTAACGTTTCATCTAAAGGCTCTCCCAAACCAACGCGAAATCGTAGCGAATCATTCACAATAATAAAAAATATGACGAACACACAACGCTAAACAACAACAAAAAACTGTCGTCGACGAATGTTTCGCGTTGGTTTGGGAGAGCCTTAAATTCTCTCCCAAACCAACGCGAAATCGTAGTGAATCATTCACAATAACACAAAATATGACAAATACACAACGCTAAAAGGCTCTCCCAAACCAACGCGAAATCGTAGCGAATCATTCACAATAACACAAAATATGACAAATACACAACGCTAAACAACAACAAAAATCTATCGTCGGCGAATGTTTCGCGTTGGTTTGGGAGAGCCTAAACAACAACAAAAATCTGTCGTCGGCGAATGTTTCGCGTTGGAGAGCCTTAATTCAAACTAGACTCTCTGCAGTTTTAAAGGAATTTTGCTTCGTTTTTCGAACCTTAAAAGCACGTGTCTATTTCAACTTTGACAAGTAAGGAAGCAAGCGCCATGAGTTGCATTTAAAGGCTTCTACACACCAACGCGAATTTTCGGTGGTGACGACTAAAACAATAATAACAACGTGTTGTTTTCATTGACAACCACGTCTTGTTAAGGCTCTCCCAAACCAACGCGAAACATTCGCCGACGACAGATTTTTGTTGTTGTTTAACGTTGTGTATTTGTCATATTTTGTGTTCGCGACGATTTCGCGTTGGTTTGGGAGAGCCTTTATTGTTGTTTTCGTCGTCGCCACCGAAAATTCACGTTGGTGTGGGGGAACCTTAAGGTAAGACTGCACTCGGCGGAATTGCACTTCAGGTACACCGAGCGCACTTAAACACGATCAGATTAAACACGTCAGATTATAAACTTTGCCGCATAGTGCTGCGCGCGCCGTGAATTGTGCAGTTGTCGCTTAGGGCGATATAGCTCATACAATTTCCTACAAATAAAGGTTCCCCCACACCAACGCGAATTTTCGGTGGCGACGACGTAAACAACAATAACAAAACGTGGTTGTCAATGAAAACAACACGTTGTTAGTCCCCTTTCACACAAGGAAACTCAGTTTCCAGCAACTTTCAGTTTTTAGGAGAGAAGGGCACCAAGTAAGAGGAATGAACGGTCTACGATAGGTGGGAATTGAAAATTAAAAGAAAACGTCAAAAAATCTCCAACAAATTGTTTCCTTGTGTGAAAGGGGACTTATTGTTGTTTTCGTCGTCGCCACTAAAAATTCGCGTTGATGTGGGGGAACCTTTAGTTTCAACACGTGGTTGTCAATAGCTGCGTTTTATTTTCCCCCAGATCCAATCCAGATCAGATCATGAAAATAAAACAACCCAGGATCTCAGTGACAACTTGTTATATACCCAACTCTTTTTTCCTTTTGTTTTTTTTATTTGGATACACCCGTTGTCTTTTTTCTTTACACTACTGACGACATTTACATATTAAGGGTGTGTGTTCAAAACGGATTTGGAAATCCAAATCCAAAACAAAGTTGGATCTTGTGTTGTTTTTGTAATACATGTATTTTCGTAAGCAAATCCAATCTGGTTCGGATCTCGGGGAAAATAAAACACAGCTAATGAAAACAACACGTTGGTTTTACTCCGTTTTATTTTCCCCCAGATCCAATCCAGATCAGATTATGTAAATAAAACAACCCAGGATCTCAGTGACAACTGTGTTACCGGCATGAATTACATACATGTTATCGATAGTTTGTATGAAAACTTCATGTTTTTTACTGTCATGGCGTCGCTTATCCCCGCTGTCGTTTTTTTTCAACCAATTCCCCCCGGGCTCGCAAAAAAACACGCCTTTTGTTTACCTCGGCCACCAAATACGTCACCTGTCACCGGGCTTCAAAATCGTAGAGTTAAATTGCATCGTCTAACTGCAGTTTAAAGAGCTCTCTATAGACCCCTTTCACACGAGGAAACTGAGTTTCCAGCAACTTTCAGTTTTTTGGGTGAGAAGGGCACCAATTAAGAGGATTGAACGGTCTACGATTGGTGGGAATTGAAAATTAAAGTAAAACGTCAAAAAATCTCCAACAACTTGTTTCCACGTGTGAAAGGGGACATACACACGACCTTAAAAGGGAAATTTTTTTATGGGATCAAATTTAATCTAGGATATGACACATCACATGTGTTTTGTTTTGACATTTATGTTTCGCTATAAATTATTTACTTTTACCTTAAAATAAAACATTTAACATTTTTTCATGAACAAACTTCACACTAGGAGGTAAATTTATATTAGTTTTAGCATGTCTCATCGTCATCTTCATATACTGCAAGTTCAAGGTGTCGTGTTTTGTAAGTCGTTATATCGCGTTGCAAAAAACAAATTATTCCATGTTTTATAAATTTGTCTATTCGTTTACTCTTATTATTTTTAGTCCGAAGTCGAAAATATATATAATATGGTCAAGACGTACCAATTCAACACACTGAATAGGGGCCATAGAGGGTCTCACAAACAAAAACGAACGTCAACAAAACTCGCTTTTGACGAGACAACGTTTTGGTCGTCGGTCCGCGGTCGTCGATTTGGAAAATGCATTCCATTCCAGTTCCTAAAACAAATCGGTCGTTCATGTGGATAACGCAGCCGCCATTTGTTGTATTCCAAAAGTTCATTTGTTTTACGTCTTTGTGGAAAATAAAGAATAAACTCTTCATTTCCTCGTCCAAACAACAGTGAAATTCATTTACATAGGAGCCTGTCATAGCGATCGGGAAAATAATTGTGTGGAAATAAAATTTGCAATCAAAAAAAGAATTGATTTTTCGTTTGAAAATATTATTTGCATAAAAATATATTTCGAGTCATTTGTCATCGATCGGTGCATTTGTTTAAAAACGAATTTAATTAGTGTCGTTTTCCTACTCGCTATAATCAATGCTACCGTGGGCTAAGTACGTGCTTTGATGATTGACGATCTGTTTTGTCGCAGACCAAGTGAACGTTTTCTATCAGTCCTATTCTGCTACACGTTCGCGTGAATTTTCGTATTCTGCTATCCGTGGGAGGAAAATGAATGTTCCAAAAAGCATATAAATTGCGATAGAAATCAGATTCTCCCAGGAACTTCAAAAATAATTAATAATGGAGCTTTCAACTCGAAATATGAAGAGTTTAAAGAATAATTTGTGAAAAATTAAGTGAACAATTCAATTAAATCGAAAAAATTCGATCCGATAGCAAAATAGGGCTGTATGTTATCTCCGCCAAAAATAGTGGATGACAAAAAAAAAATTATTTTTCGTTGAATAAATTTCGATAATGTTCGTATTCGAAACTTTTCTAATTTTATGGTGAGATATTTATATCAGTTTATTATATATGTAATATACGTACCTACATTGTATTTATTATTAGTTATAAATCTGTGATATTATGAACGAATTAAAAATTGATTGAATTAAAAAAACTGATTTTTCAATAATAATTGTTCTAATTTATTAGCATGTGTTTTCTTTTGTTGTATTAATTAAAAAATTATAACTTATCATAAAAAAGGTCTCTTGAACTGAATATTATCAAATAGGTACCTATAAACCTATCCCAAAAATTTTCGGATACATTGGGTTGTTATTGTATCAGCTGTTTTAAATTGTCTACATATTATAAAAGGTAAAATCAAGAGTCCATGTTTTTTTTTTAACAAAATTAATATTTTTTTTATTAGCATTTTCTTGGTCTTAATTTTTTTTGGCAGCCGAACTTCAATAATGTCGTTTTCCATTGGTGGTCCAAAATCTTGTGGGCTTTCGTTCCGAAGGTCGATCCTATTCGAAAGTGCTTTTCGTTCTGCTTTTGAATTAGTAGGTACTCTGTAAAATTTTAGAAATGAAAAAATTATATTTTTTACTTTTTCCACTTATGGATTAATTGCATTATTACTTTTGTGATCTGTCAAATCAAGAACCCAAAAAAAAAAACTGAAAGAAAGAAATTAATGGTCTTATTTACAAAAGTTGTCTAACTTTAGACAACTGTGCAACTTTGGAAAATGTGTTCCAAAACCTAGTTTATTGTTGTCATATAGCTGCCTAACTTAGACACAAGAGTATATTGTCTTAACAGTGAATAATGTGATATTTATTTTTATTAAATAAAGCATATTTCGACCTATTTGAAAAAGAGATAAAAGAAATTTTACAAGCAAAGAAGAGCTATTTAATCGATCTCATGTTCAAGGTCGAGCTGACCATTGCACCATCTTCAACGTTTCCGTTTACGATGCAGTTCATGATAGGAACAATTATTAGTTCTTTTTATGACGAATGGAAGAGCACAGCACATGGCCTTATACTTTCACCTCTAGATAATTTTTTTAATCAACACTTTGTAAACTTTTATCAGTTTACTTTTCATCTTAAACAAAATTTTTTTACAACAAATTTTTTAATTGACCTTGAGCCTACTTCTTCTTAGAATTCTTAGAATTCTCATTTTTACAACCATGTTATACAAACATATAGATATGTATTTCTACACATATGTATTAATTATTTTAAATATCCGATTTCCGTTTTCATATAGGAAATATGGAAGTTTCTACCTTTTCTTGGAATCTTGAATTATTTAATGAAATATGTTTTTTGCTTTTTTTTATTAAATGATTTATGCTATAAATGAGAAACGCTACGTTGCGATTAAGCGAATCTCATGTTATTGACAACCGAAATTTTCGTCGTCGTCCCGAATGTTTCGCTTTGGTTTGGGAAGCCTATAAGCTTAAACATACGAAATACATAGAAAAATTTGCTGAACATAATTTTGGGCATAACATGTACATACATAATTGTTTTTTTTTATTAATTTTTAAGTTAATGTAATGACATTCTCTACAGATTTAGTTTCAACATTATTATTGTATTATTATTATTATTATTATTATTATACATACTTACTTTAATTGTAAATAAAATTTAAATTTTATTATCCTCTTTTCCACACCACCCAAGAGGTAGAGGTTCAAGTGCGTTTTTTTTAACGTGGTATCCCCTGTAGGCCTACTCCACGATTTCTAGAAATTTGTTGATGATGTGTCATGGCGAAATGGAACTTTATCTGCACTAAATATAAAAATACAAATTTGTAAATGATATTTTTTCATACATTTAGCATTACTTACATTAATCAATGAGTACATAAATTAAAAGTTGCGGATCTACTTTAATAGTGTTCCTCTTTGTTATCGAACTTGACTGAAGGTCATCGTAGAGCATCCAGGTTTTGTTTGGTCTGATACAAAAACAAACAAAGTGACCAGTTTTTGAATGAATTCCTACAAAGTGGATGACCGACTGTAAGCGAAATTTTTTTGTTTTGGTTCCCTCAAATACTTCAAATGATGGTGGCAGATCATTAAGCGCAAAAAGTTTTTCCTCTCCTTTAGAATTATATATTTCTATAAATATTATAGAACCTTAAAGAAAAAGTAAAATATTTTGGTTAAACATCCTTTAAAAAAGCTTTTTCAATTACCTGTTTCGGTTGCGTTAATTTTAAATTTTAAAAAGCAGCTATCGCAATGTTTCAGAATTTTTTCAGGAACTTCGAATTCTTTAGAAATTGCCTCGTTAAAATTATCAGATGTCAATAGATCATCCCTCATGAATAAAATGTTTATCAAATGTTGTTGTTTTTCACAATTTGCTGAGCAAATTAAATTGTGTTTAACACTGGGGCATTGTTTTAACAACTGTGATGCCATGTGGCCAGTTGTACTAACACAATTGATCATTGGCAGACTGTTTGATGTTTGCATCATAGGTGTTATTGGACAAATCTCAGTTAAAATTTCTGCCCGCATTTTGTATATTTTTGAAGTAATTGTACCTGAAAAATACAAACAAAAATTATATATACATTGGTTTTAAATAATTTGAAAATTTTTTTATGCAAATATTTGAAATAAATAAGTTCAAACAAAATTACCATTTTGTATTATTTCTGTAATTAATTTAAATAGTGGGATGTTGACCATTTTTTTTATATACTCCTCAATATTAAAAAAATCTATCCCAGCTATTAATAAGCCTTGGCATATGCTATCAAAAGCACAAGTGTTAATAACCGTTACTTGGCTGCCTTTTACCTTTGGTGAAGTTAGTTCAAAAGAATTTCCATTTTTGAGTAAAGGTATTCTTTTGTTAGGTTTTGAATTTATAACATCGGCCACTTCATCCTTCCTTTCGCCTAAATATCTGGCAACTCTCCGTTTTTTTTTTTACTGGTTTCGGATTTCCCAGCCCTCTCCAGTTTTCAATTTCTTGTGAAGCAACAATTTTTTCATCAATTTCAGATTCAGAAGATGATAATTTTGTTGCTTCGCATGACATTTCCAAATATTTTGTGTTGATTGCGGGTTGTTCTAGTTCTACAAAGGTAAAATCTAACATTTAATACATAATATATATTATATGTATATGTATGTATGAGTATACAAATTTTAAAAAAATATATTTTACTATGGAATTTTTTCAAAGCATACCTGTATTTAGATTTTTGTTGTAAAAAGAATCAGTGCTGCTTATTGCTGAGATGTCACCAGCAGCTTCAATGGGTAATTTTGCTTCAACAATTAAGCATCGGCCAATTAAATAGTCCAAATGTTTTTCCACAAATTTATCAACTCTAGCTCCTTCATTGATGACGTGTGTTTTTAATTTGTTGAACTCCCCCTCGACAGGTGCGCTCGACGCGGGTACTCTCCCAAAACCAAATTTGTCCACATATATTGAACTCCATAAAGGTATCGTACCTAATTTAGGAAGATAAATTTTGATTTTGAATTTTTGATATCATGTTAAGAAATCTCACCTGCGTCCCTTAAGAGTCTAATTGCTAATTTAGGCATATAATATGGATTGGGATTTGTTCCAGTTTGTGTTGTAAAAGTTTGTATACCATCATCAATTGTTTTTAGCCACCGGCTCCACCAATTCGAACGAATTTTTGTTTTATCGTTATCTTCAATATCTGGTTCATTTTCTTCTTCTTCTTTAAGCTGGCATATAACAATGTTCCCGGTAGAAAAACCTTTTAGAAACAATATTTGCTCCGAGCATTCTGTTCTCTGATTGTTTGATTCAAGCAGAAACCCTTCAAACTCACACTGGCAAACTATTAGCAATGCTTTTAAAATAAGTTTGGCGTCTCCTTTATCACGAGATATTATCAATTGACCAATTGACGACAGATAAAATGTTCTCACTGGTTTTGAGCACTTCTTGAGTTCGATAGAGTAATTTTTTATGAAGTGTGCCACATCAATGCGAACAAAGCAGGTCGGAGGACTTTCTTTCCTATATGCATCTGCATATTCCTCTATAGTAAAGTTGCCTGTATATTCTCGTATTACTGCCGTCAATAGGGCTCTTGATCCATCTGTTATAATTTCCTTCGGGTAAGGAGCACCGAGCATTGACCATTTCATCAGCCAGGATCTTATGCTTGTGGAAGAATGTGTTTCTGACAGATACTGCGAAATAGCAAATTGCCCCGCATCGCAATTGACCACTATGTGGTATAAAAATATGTTTTTACTCAGACTACCGTCTGGTCGTTTGAGCTTTGATAGTCTTACTCCGCTGGCGTCAATACATAGAGTTACATGTCCTGTCTTCCAGAGACTTTTGTAAATGTTCAGTTGGTGGGACGTCATATAAAAAACATAAAATGGGTTGTGTCCAATATCATGAATCGTATTTGCCTTAATTGACTTAAGCACGTCTAAGGCACGTATCGGATCCGGATCAAGATATTCGTTGAAAGTTTTGTCATGTTTTGCTTTATGTAAAATGTTTGCATTGTAAAGAAAGGGTGCTTCGGGTCTTCCAGGAGACATAAGCTTTTTAGCCTGCTCTGCCCGAAAGGCTTCAGTGCTTTTATGGCACAATAATTTTGCCACTTCCACTCTCCTGGAACCTCTCAAATTGCGCTTCCCGCACTCTTTGGAACCTTTTGTTGCACAACACTCAATTTTTATACAATTTTCATACTTCGTTAAAATCCCTTTTAGAATCGAACCACATTTGCAGTAACCTTAAAAGAATGAATAAATTTTTCATTTGTTAAGTTTAAGATTTTTTTTATCGCTTTGTGAACCAGTAGAATTAAGTTTATTAACATATTTAATATTTCATTTTATTTTCATAAATATTTTTCTCTACTTTATGTAAATAAGTAGTAAACAAAAAAATTAAGTTAAGGTTTATTTATACGAAACCGTTCATAGACCGAATTCTATATAACAGAATATAACAGAAGTTTCTTAAATCTTGCTTTTGACTAAAATTGATTAAAACAAACATATTAATTATAATAATAATAATTATTTATTTATTGAACTGAAATATATGAATATACAATTGGTTCTTAATTTTATTTTACATAGTAATACATTGACATTTTATTTGGCACAAACATGGTAGGTACTTAAATCTTAGTTTTGTTTTTTGTGAACTTAATATATATATATATGTACATATATAATATGTACATATTGTTTTAAAGTATACATATTTTAATATATACATACAATGAAAATAAAAATGATAATAAATACATACTTTTTTATTGTGCTTATAACGTGTACAAATTTTACCGAGTTGACTACATTTTTACCAAATATTTACCAAAACACGGTTAATATGTTTTTGTGGAAAGTTACATTTCATTTGCAATATAAGTACCAAAATGTTTTGGATTTGTAAAAAAAATCATACTCCAGATTGTATCCAAACCTGGAATTACGATGATAGAGAAAAAATGGGTCTCACAATTCCATCTGAGTGTTTGTGTTACAAATAGGACCTGAGCCCCTGAAACGGGTTTCTTCAAACTTTATACATACGTATTTATGTACATAAATAGGTGTTTTTGTTAAGTTAAAAATAATATTAATGGCTTCATTACATAGTAAAAATATAATAAATAATGCATTAGGATTTTCTTTCATAAAAATACCGTTGCTAACTGCTTAACCGTTTTCGATTATATTGTTAACACAGTAGAATTAAGGTAAACTGAGGTAAACGAATTTAATTGAATTTGTGGGAATTGGGGTGGTTTTTGTGCATAGTTTTAATAGCCTATGTAGCAATCGATCAGCCTTCAAGTACAAAAAGAAAAACGAAATAGATTTTAGGAAAGAAGTTTACACACCCAGTCACAAATGTAAAGATAGACTAGACCCATAGAACACCAATTTATGGGGTACATTTACTTTTGTGATACATTGTAATTTTTGTGAAATTATTTGAATTTATTTTCACAACATATAGTTACAATGTGTAACAAACGTGAATATACACCATGAACTTCTACTCTAATGTGTACTTACTTTGGTTAATGAGTGTATACACACATATATTGCGAATGCAACCTTAAAAATCGCCTGCATTCGTTTTAATTGCTTAATTTGAAGACAATTGGAAATTTCAATCGATAGCAAAAATCGTTGTCATCGAAACCAAAACAAAGGAAATGCGTGTATTTCAACATTTAAGCGAAAATCGCTTACACACACGAATAAAAATTGCTACCAAAAAAATTGCTTTAAAAAATTTTGAGACGTTTCTAAACGCATAATCAGTGTTTATTTTTATGCCAATATAAATTTTTGGCCCAAGTATATGTATAAAATAACTTTTATTATTTTAATGATTGAACTTGCATTGAATTCTTATAGCATTGATAAAAATTATTGTATGTAAAAGGTTTTGCCGAGATGAAATTTTAGTTTTGGATAGAACAAATAATTTAGATATATTTATATTCGCATAAAATTAATCACTGATTTTGCTTTTAGAATGTCTCAAAACTTAAAATTTTATATTTGAATGAAAGCTATGACTGCACAGCCGTATTCAGCTCAGCTCATCCAAACAAAAATCTTCCACATTTCAAAGTTGTGTGACAAAATATTTGTTCATTTAAAAATTCTATGGGCTCCACTGGTTTAATTTAGTAGATATGTTTTAATCCGCATATTTTTTTCCTTCATCAAGAAGTCGTGAAAATTTTAACAACAACTAATTAAAACCATTGACGAAATTAAATTTGGTATTACCCTCACACGAAGAAATTTCAGTTTTAAAAAATTTGTATCTCAACGAAAAAAATTACTCCGGATTACAAAATAAAAATATACTTCAGGTGTTGTTGTCAAAAACATTTTCCTACAACTTATCACATCTGTCGAGAAATTTGGTGCTAGCAAATCTTTGAATGAGTCATCATTTTCAGTAATAGACGCTATACGAAGGTCGTCATTGACTAGTCAAAAGCTGCTAAATATTTCTTTTAAATCATTTGAAAAAAAAAGTTTGAACACGTTGGAAATAAATTAAATTTGACGGAAAAAACAGAAGGATACCTACAACTTTTTTTAATTCTAAAGATATTTGCACTTACTTGTGTAACGTCCCCTGTCTGGTTTTTTCACATTTTACAAAAACGCAGGATTTCTATTTTTTATGTTTAATGATTGAATGGTTTTAAGAAGAACTATAGCTAAAATATGCATTTTTCTAAGATGTTAAAAAAGCAGTTACGTTAGTTAGTGAAACGAAGGACGGTATGTATAATTTTAATTCGTAATAAAAAAAAAAAAATATGTAATATTGCTTTCTAGACTAAATTTTGACTTTCATTCAACAGTTTTTATCATGAATTGGATTTATATTATTTTCTTTTATGATGGACTAGTGACCAGTGAACTTAAATTATAAACTAATTAATTTAAATATATACAATATAGATATATATTATATGCATTAAATATATTTGAAACTAAGATACATAATATGTTAAAGTTCACCATGTCTTTGGAAAAAAAGAATAAATTGTGCAGTTAGTTGTTAATGTTGGTATTTTTGTAAAAATGTAAGACAAACAACACATATATGCCTATGTTGACGTTGTTTGTATTTATTTTCTGAATAAAAGATGATGTGATGGTACTGATTTGTACTTATTTGCATATTATATACATATTATTATTGCAGCTAATGAACTCAACGAGGGAAACAGATGTTTATACTCCATCTTCTAAATTTCAACGAAGTGACAATTTATTTTTTGTTTGTAGTATGTATAACTTTTTTATATTTCGAAAAGTTACTCAAAAATTTGATTGAATGCATATTTTACTTTATTCCATGTGGGGTTTCAAAAGCTTAATTCACTTCTTAGCTTTAATTCACAAGCTAGTGGGTGACTTATGAATTAAAAAAAAAAAATTATTCATAAATTTAAGAGACTGGTGAATTAAAAATAAAAAAATTAATTAAAATTTTATTGAGTGAATTGTGAGTCATTCATAAGTTAATAGCTATGTGAATTATGAGAAGGAAAATTTAATTAACTTGCTAATGAATAAGTTTTTTTTTTATTCATAAGTTACTATAACTAACTTATGAATTCATTTTTTTTTAATTCACAAGTCACCTCCAATCTTATGACTTAAATGTTTTTTTTTTAAATTAAAAGTCGCAACCCTGATTCCATGTTTCATTCTTTCAAAAACTGGTTTACCCCTACCTATATTTTCATGGAAAAATGAACTTTTTTAAAACTTTAATTTAAATAAGATATAAGATGGTTTCTCCTCATCATAATTTATGTTTAACTTAACGAACTCAAAGGTTTACTTTGAACTTCGTGCAAACCGATATGTAAAACATATACAATTAATCTTTTAAATTTTAAGTTTAACATAGTTAATATGTATGATGAAATTTATTGAACCATCACTGCACACTATAGAGCCATGCAATCTAGGGAAATCGAAGTTGGTAGGCAAAATAGTTGAAGATTGGGAATAATAGGTAAATTGTTCTTCCTTGTTTCGATTGCTATAAAAAAAAACTTTAATTACTGTAGGGGAAAACAATTCGTTGTAATGCCCATCAGTGCAAATTTTTTTTTAAACACAAAATTTTTTATTGAAGTTAAAGGTACCCAGGGGTAAGTCTCTATTAAAATTGACCCAGTGTGTGATGGCTCATTCCTTTGCTTTAAAATATGTATCATCAACTTATATAATATATATTTACTTTTATTAGAGACATCGCTGAGAATTTAAATGTCAATAATTAACTTCAAAATGATTTATTTTTTTATTTTTTAAAATTAAATTTCAATTATTTTCAATATTTTTCAAATATAAAATAGGTATGTAATGTGATACCTAACTCCTAATCAGAATGTATTTGAAAAAATTGTACCGGGTAATTTCTTCATTATGCATGTACGATTTTCGTTTGGAATTGTTGTGAAATAGCGTATAAAACAAGAAACAAAATTTGTACTGTAGGTGGACCGCTTATATTCATGTTTTTGATGACATTTAAAACAGATTTTCTCATATTTTTTTCGTAGGTATGCGCTGAATGAAAACCTGAAGAATGAAGATTTAAAATAAGAATATGCGGTTTATTTTTAGTAATACATTTATTGAAATTGTCTTATTGTTTTGGCAAGAGCCAAGACATACCGTAAAGGTACTTCTGTATTTTTCTTTGCATTTGTACTTTGATCTGTACATCCATGTGGATAGGTACCATTAGCCAGAAAGTCTAATTTTTTTAGCATTTGCGAAATTCGAATTTTTATTTGAATCTGTCTAAAGACCCGACAGCGCGTACGCGAAATCAGTTTCGCGTACGATAAATCAGTTTCGCGTACGCGAAACTATATGTATTTGGGGTAGGTGCGAGGTTGGCGAGCCCAAGCAGGGGGGTTGCAGGGGGCAGCATGCCCCCCCATACATACCTCACTGTTTATTCGAGGTAATGATGGGTGCTAGCATTGTCTTTCTGTAAGCAAGCAAAAAAAAACATTGAAGTGAGAATCACTTAATTTCGCGTACGCGAAATCATTTTTTTTTTTTGTACAGAGAAGAATAAGAAAAAATGAGGGTATCTATGCACGGCACTTATTTTTTAGTACATTTTGAGAAACTACCCAATTTTTTTTTAGGATTTTAAAAAATTTATTTTTGACTGTATAGGTTCTTAATACATACATATATATTTAAAAAATATTTTTGATAAAAAGGATTAACTACCTACATCGTTATCTTAAAAATCTTACCTTCAATAGTGCCGAATGAGGCATCAGCGTTTAAGTAATGTGATTTGAAATTAAATCCGCATACTATACGGGTTTGGCCCCAAATTTTCTCCACGATCAAATCTCCCCAGGAACCGCCGTCTTTAAATTTATTGAAGACTCCATTTTTATGAACTTTCGTAACAACTACATTTTCGTATTCGCGTATAGATATACTGATTACAAAGTTGTTTGTATCGTTGGATGCATTAAAGACTTCAATAGATTTATCTGTAGATATTTCCACTTCGTTTATTAATGAATAATCATCATCGGTAGAAGCTCGTCTTCCCAACAATATGTTTCTAAAACCTCGGCTTTTGTTACACGCCAAGGCGTGTAACGAATTCGGCTGAATAGTGTTTTCTAAATCATTGGATAATTTCCACCACACTTTATCATGTTTTGAAACTATTTTGCAACTATCTCTC